>WBNM01025136.1:18309-46425 GCA_013399055.1 Ramphastos sulfuratus
ATTTTGTACAGTGGGTTTGTACCTGATTAATATATTGAGTTGCCTCAATCTATGCAGTGGTTTTGTGGTGTCCTCCCAAGGGCTGGCTTGGCCCAAACTGGTCTCTTTTTTTTTCTCTCTCTACCTAACCAAGTTGATTTTTTAGGGTTAATTTTGGACAATCAGTTAATTAGTCCCACCCCATGCCCTCCNCTTTCCTGCTGTTTGCTGTAATTAGTGACTTATCTTGAGGTCTCAGGGGTTGATGGGGGGGAGGGTAGGGAAAGAAGGGGTAGCTCTGCCCCCTCCCCTCCCAAAGAGCCTGTGGGCACAGCAGGGTTAGCAGGGCTCTGGCAGTCAGCGGGCACCAAGAGAACTGGAGATACTGGGGAGGGGGGAACTGGGGATGAGGGGGCCAGACCCGCTGAAGTGCCTTAACCCTGCTGCCCACTCCCCCTCTCCCTGCCCCCAGGCTCCTCACAGCTTGGGGTGGAGGAGAGAGGGGAGTTGGGGATGTGGAGGGGGGAGGGGTGTTTACATATTCCCAGGGCTCAAGGGTGCCTGCTCTGCCTCTTGTGTAACCATTTATTATTTTGGGTATTTTTTTTGGTCTTCTTTTGGATATTTTCTAATAAAACCAGTTAGCAGCAGCTCTGCGTCTGTCTGTGTGTGTGGGGTCTTGCAGCCCACCTCTGCCACCCCCACCCTCAAATCAGCAGCCAAGGGTGGCCATAGCAGCACTTTATTGGGGACACCACAGCCCGAGGAGCAGCCCCTGCCTCACCACTACTTCCACAGCTTCTTGATGGACATGTTCTTCTCACTGTCCTTCTGCATCACCTGGGCAGGCAGAAAGAGACACTGGGGTCCCAGCACACAGCACCCCCTCAACCCACCCCCACTAATGCCAAGTTTCAGCCCTTGCATGGGGAAGGAAGTGCAGCTTTCATCTCCAACCAGGCTCTGGCTGTGCACCAGCCCCCACCCAGGAAACATCACCACCTCATCAGCCTCCTTCCCTGTCACTCACGTAGGGACAAACCCCTTAACGTGGTCCCTGCAATGACTTCAGCCTCCCTGGAGGTGTTCAAGGCCAGGCTGGATGAGGCCCTGAGCAGCCTAAGGGGAACCCTGCCCATGGCAGGGGGTTGGAACTGGATGATCTTCAAGGTCTCTTCCAACCCAAACCCTTCTCTGAATCCACAAACAAGGAAACCCCATGAGAGAATAGGACCATTTAGGGAACATTGCTCATCCCCAGGGCTGACTCCACTTCAAGCTTTGAACCTCCCAGGCCCTGGCAGAAGCTGCCCAGCCCACTTTGTGCCCTCATAGCGAGGAGCTGTTGGATGAAGCCCCCAGCACTTACCTTGGCCACAGCCATCTCGAAGTCCTCCTGCGTGACGTGCACCCTCCTCTCCCTCAGTGCATACATGCCAGCCTCTGTGCACACCCCCTGGGAAGGACAGGGATGTCACCTACTGCTTCCCACTCTGCCAGCCCTGCTGCCACCACGCTGGCCCCAGCTCACCTTCACTTCAGCACCTGATGCCCCTGGCATCAGCTCGGCGATCTTGCGCAGGTTGATGCCTCTGGTCAGGTTCATCTTCCGGGAGTGGATCTTGAGGATGTCCAAGCGAGCCTGGAGGAGAGCAGCAAAGGTTCAACAAGGGTGAAAGTGCAGTGCTGCACCTGGGAAGGAGCAGTAAACTGCTCCAGTACAGGCTGGGAGGTGATCTGCGGGAGGGCAGCCCTGTGCAGAGGGACCTGGGAGGGCTGGTGGACAAGAAGTTCTGCATGGACAGCAATGAGCCCTCGTGGCCAAGAAGGCAAATGGGGTCCTGGGGGGTATTAAGAGGAGCGTGGGCAGCAGATCAAGAAAGGTTCTCCTCCCTCTCTACTCTGCCCTGGTGAGATCTCATCTGGAGTATTGTATCCAGTTCTGAGCTCCCCAGTTCAGGAGGGACTGATCTGCTAGAAAGAGTCCAAGAGAGGGCTACAAAGATGATGAAGGGGCTGGTGCAATGCCCTGTGAGGAGAGGCTGAGAGACCTGGGGCTCTCAAGTCTTCACCAGACCAAAGAAGGGATCTGATCAATGTTTATAAATATCTGAGGGCTGGGGGTCTGGAAGGAAGCGACAGGGAAAGGCTCTGCTCACTTGTGCCCTGGGATAGGACAAGAGGCAAGGGATGGAAACTGCAGCACAGAAAGTTCCACCTCAACACGAGGAAGAACTTCTTGACTGTAAGGGTCCCAGAGCACTGGCACAGGCTGCTCAGAGAGGTTGTGGAATCTCCTTCTCTGGAGCCTTTCCAGCCCTGTCTGGATGTGTTCCTGTGTGACCTGTGTTCCTGTGTGGTCCTGTTCTGTCTGAGGGCTGAACTTAATCTCCAGAAGTCCCTTCCAACCCCTAACATCTATGATCCTGTGAAAGGGAGGCTTGGAATTGCTCCCAAACAGGGCTGGGGACGCAGAGCTGGCACCAAAGAGAGGATCAGGATGGGGAGGGGAGTGGGGAGAGCTGGGGCCCTGCACTGACCTCCTCGTTGGGAGGGGGGAACTCAATCTTCCTGTCGATGCGGCCAGGGCGCAGCAGGGCCGAGTCCAGGATGTCAATGCGGTTGGTGGCCATGATCACCTGCACAGGGACAAGTATCACCACTATGGGCAACGTGAGCTGGCAGGACACTGCCCCATCCCCACACAGCGCTGGCACCCTCTTACCTTGATGTTCTTGGTGGCCTCAAAGCCATCGAGCTGGTTGAGGAGCTCCAGCATGGTGCGCTGCACCTCGCTGTCCCCACCAGAGCCTCCCTCCAGGCGGGAGGAGCCGATGGAGTCGATCTCATCCATGAAGATGATGGAGGGGGCATGCTCCCGAGCCATCACGAACAGCTCCCGCACCATCCGGGCACCTGGCGGGGGCAGAGGGCTGAGCCCTGGCACCCTGCCCAGCACCGTGCAGCCTCAGCGCTGCCACCTGGCCCAGCTGCTTCGAGAGGCCAGGCCTGAGGCCACCCAGCACCCTCAGAGCCCTCATTGGGGCTGCAGCACCAGCAGCCACCTCCCCCCACTGCCCTTTTACCTTCCCCGATGAACTTCTGCACCAGCTCGGAGCCCGAGACGCGGATGAAGGTGCAGTCGGTGTGGTGGGCCACAGCCCTGGCCAGCAAGGTCTTGCCTGTGCCAGGGGGTCCATAGAGCAGCACACCCTGCAATGGCCGTGGGGACACCTCAGCACCCCTGACAGGTGACCTGCTGGCACCCTCAGGGGTGACACAGAAGCCCCAAAGCTGAGCCCCAGCCACCAGCAGCACTTACCTTGGGCTGGGCGATCCCCAGCGCCTCAAAGAGCTCAGGGTGCTTGACCGGCAGCTCAATCACTTCCTTGATCTCCTTGATCTGCTTGTCCAAGCCCCCAATCATCTCATAGGTGGAATCTGGAACCTTCTCCACCATCATCAGGGACACCAGAGGGTCGACTTTGTTGGGCAGGATCTTGTGCAGGGTGTAGCTGTCGTTGCGCAGAGCCACGCGGCAGTTTGGGGTCACCTGTGGCACAGGCAGAGGGGGCTCAGCACCCCCAGGGCAGGGATGGGGACAAGCAGAGCCAGGCTGGCCAGGGCAGGGGGCAGCCACCTTCCCTGCCAGGGCCCCAGCACACTCACGTCGTTGATGTCAATGTTCTTGTCCACATCCACCACGAACTTGCCCTCAGGGTGCACCTGGAAACCAGCAGATGCCACCAGAGTTACTTCTCTGACAAGTCCCCTTGGATACCCACAGCAGATGCTCAGAGCAGGAGGAAGGAGCCAGAGAGCTCAACTCCCAACAAACACACTGTGCTCCCTGCCCAGAAAGCCCTCAGCCACCTGCCCCCCACCAGCCTGGGGAAGGTTTGGGCCCAGGAGAGACACCACAAGTTGGTTCTCTAGAGAAAGAGCTCAAACTTCATCTGTGTGAGCGATTACAACCCTCCAGAGCTTGTGCTCACATCACAGAATGGCCTGAGATGGAAGAGAGTTTAAAGACCATTCAGTTCCAACCCTCCTGCCCATCCACAGCCTCCCTGGGCAACCCATCCCGGTGTCCCACCACCCTCACTGTAAAGAATTTCCTCCTAATCTCCACTCTGAATCTCCCCTGCTCCAGTTTCAAACCACAAGGCCTTGGCAAAAGTCCCTCCCCAGCTCTCCTGGAGCCCCTTCAGGTACTGGAAGGCTGCTCTAAGGTCTCCCTGGAGTCTTCTGAACCACCCCAACTCTCCCAGCCTGTCCCCACAGGGGAGGTTCTCCAACTCTCTGATTATCTTCATGACCTCCTCTGGCCCTTCTCCATGTCCTTCTTGTGCTGAGGGCCTGGGAACTGGATGCAGTGCTCCAGGTCGAGTCTCAGAAGAGCAAAGCAGATGGGCAGAATCCTCTCCCTGTCCTGCTGCTCACACTACTTTTGGACCTCACCCCACTCACCCCAGCCCTGGTGGCCCTGGGGACAGCTCAGCCTCTTACCTTGACCAGCACTTTCTTCTTGTCCATGGCTCTCACCACCTCCCCCACGTAGGAGCCCTGCTCCTGCAGCAGCTGCAGCTCCTCCCGCAGCAGACGGACTGCAGACAATAACAGACATCAGCACCAGCCACAGGCACCCCTGCCCATGACAAAGGGGCTGCACTTGCCCCCACAGCTTGCAGCTGGGCCAGGAGCCTCCAGCCCACCAGGCAGGAAGAGCCCCAGAGGCCTGGGTGAGGAAGAGGAGGGCAGCCAAGCCCTACCCTTAGCGTTGAGCTCATTCCTCTGCGCTTGCAGGCGCCGCAGGTTCTGGCTCTTCTCGTTCACGATGAGCTGTGGGAAGGAAAGTTGTGCTGAGGCCTCAGTGACCCCCACAGCACCCACACCAAACCAGTGTCTTTGTCTTGGGGCAGAGACATCCTTCAGCTCCACGGAGAAAGAGCTTGGGAGTCCTAGGGGACAGAAAGTTATCCACAGGCCAAGAGGGCCAATGGTAGCCTGGGGGGCATCAAGTGTGGCCAGCAGGTCAAAGGAGGTTCTCCTCCCCCTCTACTCTGCCCTGCTGAGACCACATCTGGAGTACTGTGCCCAGTTTGGAGCTCCCCAGTTCAAGAAAGACAGGCAACTGCTGGAGAGAGTCCAACAGAGAGCTACAAGGATGATGAAGGGAGTGGAACGTGTCCTATAAAGGAAGGCTGAGACCTGGGGCTGCATAGTCTTGAGAGGGAACCTTATTGATGTCTATAAATATCTAAGGGGTGGCTGTTAAGATGAAGGTGCCAGGCTCTTTGTGGTGGTGCCCAGTGTTAGGAAAAGGGTCAGAGGGCATAAACTGGAACCCAGAAGGTTCCACCTCAACATAAGGAGACACTGAGGGTGCTGGAGCCCTGGCGCAGACTGCCCAGAGAGGTTGTGAATTCTCCTTTTCTGGAGATTTTCAAAACCCCTCTGGATGTGTTCCTGTGTGACCTGCCCTGGGTGACCCTGCTTTGGCAGAGGGAGCTTGGACTCAATCTCCAGAGAGCCCTTTCAACCCCCAACATTCTACAACTCTGTGATTCCCAGCAGGACACAGCCAGCCAAACTCCACTGCCAAGCACTGGGCAACATCTCATGCACAGCCGCATTATCAGCTCGTAGGGCTGGGACTCATCTCAAAAAGGCTGAGTGCTGCTGGTTCAGACCACCTTGGGGCAGAGCTTCCTCCAGCACAAGGCACCTACAGCACACAGGAGACTCTGCCTGCTCTCGAGGCAAGCTGCAGGCACAGGGACAGAGCCACACAGCCCCCAGTGGAACCACGGCCCTGCCGATCTGGGGCAGGACAGCTGGGTGTCTCCTACACAGCCGGGCCTGGCTCACCTGCAGCTCCTCGATCTTGGACAGGTAATACTGCCGGAGCCCTGTGCCGCCCTTCCCATCGTCCATCTCCATCTGTGAAACAGCAAAGCTCAGCACCACGGCCCTAGTTCTACAGGCCGCCCGTTCCACCCAGGGCCTCGAAAATTACCTCCACCCCCAGTTAGTCTCCGTCCTGACACTCTGCTGCTGTTTCTGCTCTGCGATCTCGTCGTGTCAGGACCCAGGTCCCCTCTTTCCCTCCCACCCACCGTCTCCCCTCGGGTTCCCAAAAGCTCCCAAGCTCCCGTTCCACCATCCTCACCCACACAGCACTTCCCCACCCCTCCCTATTCCCTCCTGCTGCCTTGTCCCGCATCGCCCAAGGCTGCCTCAGGTCCTGGTCTACCCTCAACCTTTCGCGGAGGCTGAGGCGAGAGCCGCCGAGTCACGGCGCCTGCCAGGCCCCACGCAGATCGGGAGCCAGCAGAGCCCCGCTGCAGCGCGGTGAGATCCGAACACCTCCCGGGCCGGCGGCCGCACCCCGCTCCGATCCGCTCCAGCCCACGCGCACCTGCTCGGGCCCGTCCACCGCCATCTTCTCCGCCGGCATCGGGCCCCCGGCTCCGCTCCTGCCGGCACTAAAGATGGCGGCCGCCCTCTTTCCGCTGCCCGCCTCCCGCGCACGGGGCGTGATAGCGTCACTTCCTCTCTCCGCCGTGCTGCCGGCACCAGTCACCCTGCCGCGGAGAGCGCATGCGCATTGTGCCCCTCTCTGGTCTGGGCTCTTCCGCCGTCTTGGTACGGTCGAAGATATTTTATCCTTATCACCAAGAACCGAAGATAGGAGGAAAGACCTTAAGCACTCTTATGAGGGGAATTCGTTGTCTTTCCCCCTTCTTCCGCCCCCCGCAAGCAGCCTTAGCCATGGCAGTGGGGACTCGCCACTCCCAAGATGGCGGCGAGATTGCGCAGAAGCGGAAGTGGGGCGGGTCGCGTGGGGCACGCCGGGAAGGTGGTGTGGGCACGCGGCGGCACCGGCACCGGCACCGGCACCGGGATCGAGATCAAGATCGTGTGTGTGGGGAAGGGGAGACTGAGACCAGAGTGCCCGGGCTGAGAGAGCCCCGTGCCGGGGTACGCCGGGGGGGATCAGCGGGGCCGGGATGCACGTCGGGGAAGTGGCGAGAGATATGGGGCTGGGCAGAGACCGGCGTTCACCTGGGCAGGTCTCGGCGGGACGCTGGGACACTCCTGCACCCCCAGCTCACCCTGGGTGTTTCCTGCAGGTCCGTGCCGGCGACTGACAGCAGCTCCCGACCCCGCGGAGGGTCCCTCCCGGCGCCACCATGGGCAAGAAAAGCAAATTGGGAAAGAGCCGGAGGGACAAGTTCTACCACCTGGCCAAGGAGACAGGTGAGCTGGCTCTGGTGCGGGGCTGCCCGCAGCCGGTACCGGTAACCCCGGTAGTGTGTGACTCCGGGAATCTGCAACCCGTGGCTCTTCTTCCCGCAGGCTTTCGCTCCCGCTCCTCCTTCAAGCTTCTCCAGCTCAATAGGAAGTTCCAGTTCCTGCAGAAGGCTCGGGCACTGCTGGACCTCTGTGCAGCCCCTGGCGGGTGGTGAGTGGGGTCAGGGCCCTGAGTCCCAGCCTAGTGCCACCATCTGCTCTGGAACACAGTACCAGAGTGTCTTGTGTGGTCTCTGTCCTCGACGCCACAGATAACCCCAGACTCCTCAAGAGCTCTCCTGGGGTCCTGCTGTAGCCTTGTTCCTCTCTGTCCTTTCTAGGCTGCAAGTGGCTTCCAAATTCATGCCAGTTTCCAGCCTGATCATTGGTGAGTGATGGGACACAGGAGGAGCTGACTGGGGATAGAGACCTCCACTGTAATCTCTGGAGCTAACAAAGAAAGGAGATCCTGGACTGGGGATCCTGGTAGAAGAGGGTGGGTGGGTAAGCCACACAGGATGAGCTGGAGCCTAATTTTGAGGGGCTACAGAATCAGAGTGCACTGGGTTGGAAGGGACCCTCAAAGGTCATCTTGTCCAACCCACCCCTCAGTGAGCAGGAACACCTGCAGCTAGCTTGGGGTTGTGGTGCTCATTTTTCTTTCTCACACCAGGGGTGGACCTGGTCCCCATCAAGCCCATTCCCAACGTGGTGACGCTGCAGGAGGACATCACCACTGAGAAGTGTCGGCAGGTATGAACCTGTCACCCCTGCCTCATCTGCTGGCCTGGCTCACAGAATCACAGCAACATCCAGGCTGGCAAAGCCTCTCAGGAGCACCCAGCCCAACCTATATCCCTACTCTACAAGATTCACCTTAAACCATAGCCCCAAGCACCACATCCAAACCACCCTTACACACACCCAGGGTTGGTGATTCCAGTACCTCCCTGGGCAGCTCCTTCCAGTCCCTGACCACTCTCTCTGTGAAAAACTTTTTCTGATGTCCAGTCTAATCCTCCCCAGCCTCAGCTTCAGGCCATTGCCCCTGGTTCTGTCTCCAATTACCTGTGAGAAGAGCCCAGCAGCAGCCTCTCCACAATGTCCCTTAGGTAGTTGTAGACAGCAATGAGGTCTCCCCTCAGTCTCCTCTTCCTCACACTAACCATCCCCAGCTCCCTCAGTTGCTCCTCATCAGAATTATTCTCCAGGCCCTTCCCAGCTTCCTTGCCCTCTGCACTGGCTCCAGCACCTCCACATCTCTCTTGTATCGTAGTGCCCAAAACTGAACGCAATGAGCTGTGGCCTCACCAAAGCCAAGTCCAAGGGGACAATCCCGTCCCTGCTCCTGCTGGCCACAGCATTTTTAATACAAGCCAGAATGCCTTTGGCCTCCTTGGCCATCTGGGCACACTGCTGGCTCACATTCAGCTGCCTGGGCACACTGCAGGCTCACATTCAGCTGCCTGGGTACACTGCAGGCTCATTCAGCTCCTGTCTGTTACAGCCCTCAGATCCCTTTCTGCCAGGCAGCTCTGCCAGGCTATGAGCAAGGCTGTTTGTCACGGGTGTGGCCATGGAAGAAGTTCTTTACAGTGAGAGTGGTGAGACACTGGCACAGCTTGCTCAGGGATGTTGTGGCTGCTCCCTCCCTGGAGGTGTTCAAGGCGAGGTTGGACAAGGCCTTGAGTGACCTGTACAGCTGCATTTCACTTGGGTGGCATGGAGGCAGGAGGCTGAGCTGAGCTGGTGTGGACAAGGAGGTGCTGCCTGGTGGCTCTTGCAGAGAGATTGTTGGAACAAACTCCTGTACCCATCCCTTAGGCCCTGCGCAAGGAGCTGCAGACCTGGAAGGTGGATGTGGTGCTGAACGATGGAGCACCCAACGTGGGAGCCAGCTGGTTGCACGATGCCTATTCCCAGGGTGAGACCTGCCAGGGGTTGGAGGGGGTCCTGCTGTGGTCTGCAGGGCTAGAAGGGCACTCTGCAAGGCAGACTGGCAGTGGTGTGCCCTTGCCGAGCTGGGCGGTGGGCACGGTGACAGCTGCTGACTGCTTTTCTTTCTCTCTCCAGCCAACCTGACCCTGATGGCTTTGAAGCTGGCCTGTGAGTTCCTCTGCAAAGGTGGCTGGTTCATCACCAAGGTCTTCCGTTCTCGAGACTACCAACCACTCCTCTGGATCTTCCAGCAGTTCTTCCAGAAGGTGCAGGCCACCAAGCCCCAAGCCTCCCGCAATGAATCTGCTGAGATCTTCGTGGTGTGCCAGGGTGAGCAGCCCAAGGAAGGAGACCTGCTGGAGTGGGGATGGGGAAAAAAAAAATTCATGGAATGGTTAGGTTGGAAGGGAGCTCAAAGCTCAGGCAGTTCCAACTCCCCCACCATAGGCAGGGACAGCTCCTGCTAGAACAGGTTGCTCAAGGCCTCATCCATCCTGGTCCTGAACACCTCCAGGGAGGTTGTGGAGCACAGAAGCACAGAATGTGATCAAAGATCACAGATCTTTGTGATCAAAGATCACATTCTGTGCTTCTGTGCTCCACAACCTCCCTGGGCAACCTGTCCCAGTGTCTCACCACCCTCACTGCAAACAACTTCTTCGTAACATCCAGTTTCAGTCTCCCCTCTGCCACTTCAAACCCATTCCTTCTCCTCCTTTCCTTACAAGCCCTTGTCAGTCCCTCCCCAGCCCTTCAGATCCTGGAAGGCCACGCCAAGGTCTTCTGGAAGCCTTCTCCTCTCCAGGCTGCACAGCCCCAACTCTCATAGCTTGTCCTCATAAGAGAGCTGCTGCAGCCCTTTGAACATCATCAAGGTCCACTGATAACTCTTGATTCCTTCATCCCAGGTTATCAGGCTCCAGACAAAATTGACAGCAAGTTCTTTGACCCAAAATATGCTTTCAAGGAGGTGGAGGTTCAGGCTAAGTCTGTCAGTGAGCTGATCAGCAAGAAGAAGCCAAAGGTAGGAGCAAAACCAAATGCACACAAATTGGCCTGAGGATTGGGGCCAAAGAGACTGAAATGGGCAAAGCTGCTCAGGAAAATGAAAGGCCTGGGGAATGGGAAGGGGTGGAAGAGCCATTTTGGGGAAGGTTTGCAGCCTTAGGAGGTGGCACAGTGATGGGGAAAGGCTGAGGGAGCTGGGGGCTCTTTAGCTTGGTGGAGCTTGGGGGGTACCCTCATTGCTGTTGATAAAGATGTGCAGGGCAGTGTGGGGAGGACAGAGTTAGGCTCTACTCAGGGCTGTCCAGTGACAGGACAAGGGGCAATGAGTGCCAGCTGGAGCAGAGAAGGTTCCACAGGAACATGAGGAGAAACTTCTTCACTGTGAGAGTGCTGGAGGCCTGGAGCAGGCTGCCCAGGGAGGTGGAGTCTCTGTTTCTGGAGGCATTCTGGATGTGTTCCTGTGTGACCTACTCTAGGTGCTGCTGCCCTGGCATGATGGCATCCTGGATGCCCTGGCATCCTGGACTGGATGATCTGTAGAGGTCCCTCCCAGCCCCTAACATTCTGAGATTCTGTCTGGAATGGTGATAGAAGTTGTGAGGCTGGGGATGGATTGGTGAAACTCTCCCTACAATGCTTGGCTGCTCGGTTTGTGTCTCTGTGAGGTGTCTTTGGGACACAGGATGCTAAAGGCTGTGTCAGGTGGCCTCAACTGGGCATGGAACTTGACAAACCTTGGTCAGTGTCACCTCTTTGAGCCTGAGGTGGGGCTGGGAGACATGATGGAGCTGGCAGGTGGGGGCTGGTCCCTGCCCTCGTCCCTCAGTCATGTGGGCACTTTTAGGTGGCTATTGCAGCGAGACAAGTTCCAGGAGATCACTCATCCTTTAGAGGTGGCTGAGGCTGCTTCTGTGCCCTGCTGTGCCTCACACAGCTCCTTCCTCCTGCAGGCAGAAGGCTATGCAGATGGTGACACAACTCTCTACCACCGCTTCACCCTGATGGACTTCCTCAAGGCTCCCAACCCTGTCGACTTCCTCTCCAAGGCCAACGAGGTGAGCGCCTGAAGCCTAGGGGGGACCTTGGTGTGTCAGGAGCATAGAGGGATGAAAAGAGGGAGCCAACTGCCACAGTAGAGGCCAAGGCAGGAGCTCAGGGGCTCAGCCCTTTCCCCTTGCTGTCTGCAGATCACGCTGGGGGATGGGGAGCTGGAGAATCACAGCTCCACCACTGAGGAGCTGCGCCAGTGCTGCAAGGACATCCGCGTGCTGGGGCGCAAGGAGCTCAGGTACTGGGGGGCACTGGGACAGGAGGTTGTGGGGGAAGCTGGTGGGTGTCTGACAAGTCTGCCTCTCTGGTGGGTGTCTGACAGTCTGCCTCTCTGCCCAGGGCCCTGCTGAACTGGAGGACGAAGCTGCGGCGTTTCTTGGCCAAGAAGCTGAAGGAGCAGGCGAAGGAGCTGGATATCAAGTAGGAATAACAGGGCTGCCAGCCTCGGTGGGGAGGGCCTGGAGAGACCAGGAGAAACAGCCTGAGCTCCTTCCTTTTGGCAGCCTGAGCTCGGGTGAGGAGGAGGAAGGCAGAGAGGAGGAGAAGAAGGAGAAGAAGACATCACCAAAAGCTGAAGCTGATGAGGAGGCGAAAGAGGAAGAGGAGGAGGTAGAGCTGGCGTTGGCAGAGATGAAGGCCAAGGAACTGGCAGAACTAAAAAGGTAAAAAGGAGGTTGAGGGAGCAGAGGATCAGCAGAGTCATGGTGGGACTTCAGCCATGGGCACACAAGGGTGGTGGTGTCAGAGCCTGTGCCCACAGCGAGTGGGTTTGTAGGGTCGAGACCCTCGCAGTGGTTTGCTCCTCTGGGCAGGTGAAGCAGCAGCCTGAGGACCCCTCATAGGGAGACAACAGCGCTGCTGAGTGTGATCTGGCACTGCTGTGACAATGGATGAGCCATTGGGATGTGGGGGGTGGGGGACAGGAGAAACTCATCCCTTTGCTGTCTCCTCCAGAAAGAAGAAGAAGATCCTGAAGGAGCAGCGGAAGCAGCGGGAGCGCGTGGAGCTGAAGATGGACCTGCCTGGTGTCTCCATTGCTGAGGATGGTGACACCAGCATGTTCTCCCTCAGGACTATCCAGAGGACCCCGGTGTGTGGGGCAGGGGGAGGGGCAGGCTCCCAGAGCCACTGAGGCCTGGGCAGTGGCAGCCTGAAGTCTGTAGCTTCCCACTCATCTCTCTCATATTGCAGCTGCTGAACGAGGTGACCCGGGGGGACATGGCATCAGCTGATGCCCTCCTGGAGATGGGGCCTGGAGATGATGACATTTACATCTCGGGTGATGAAGAGGAGGATGATGTGTCCCTGGCCAGTGATCTGGACCCCGAGGAGCTGGTTGAGATAGAAGCTCGTCAGCGCCAGCTGGAGCGGGAGAGGCGAGAGCAGAAGGCAAGGAGGTGAGGGCCAGAAAGGCCTCCCTGGAGCAGGCCCAGAACCCAGCAGTGGTCCTGGCTGGGGAGCACTGATCCTGCTGCTCTTTGTCACAGTGGGAAGTTTAAACAGAAGGAAGAGGAGGAGGAAGAGGAGGTAAAAGAGAATCCCCTGCTGGTGCCCCTGGAGGAGAAGTCAGTGCTGGAGGAGCGGCAGGCCAGCATGTGGTTTGGGAAGGTGGGTACCCCTGTGCCAGCAGTGACAGGGCACCCCTGCAGCTCCTCAGCTCTGCCCTGTTGTCCCCTGACCAGCTCAGCTCTGCCCCCTGTCCTCTGACCTTTGGCACAGCTCTGCCTCGTGTGCCCTGACCCTCAGCTCAGCTCTGCCCTGTGTCCCCTGACTTTCAGCTCAGCTCAGCTCTGCCCTGTGTCCCCTGACTTTCAGCTCAGCTCAGCTCTGCCCTGTGTCCCCTGACTTTCAGCTCAGCTCAGCTCTGCCCTGTGTCCCCTGACCCTCAGCTCAGCTCAGCTCTGCCCTGTGTCCCCTGACCCTCAGCTCTGCCCCATCTCCTCTGACCTGCTGCTCTCCATCCCCAGGACGCCTTTGCCGGCATCGAGGACGACGCAGATGAGGAGGTGGAGCTGGGGCAGTCCCAGCTGCTGGCTGAGAAACAACGAGAGTCTCAGAGAGGTTTGGTTGGGGCTGCATTGCTGGGGTTGGGGTCACAGGGACAGCCTCAGGGCCCAGTCTGTGGCACTGAGTCAGACCATGATGGGATGCAGCTCTGAGGTACCCAGGGGTTGTCTTCAGGCTGTGTGGTTACAGAGTTAAGGAGCTGGCATTAGGGTAGCACTGGAAGGGACCTTAAAGCTCTTCCAGCTCCAACCCCCTGCCATGGGCAGGGACACCTCCCACCAGCCCAGGTTGCTCAAGGCCTCATCCAACCTGGTCTTGAAAACCTCCAGGGAGGGGACATCCACAACCTCCCTGAGCAATCTGTGCCAATGTCTCCCCACCCTCACAGGGAGCAATTTCTTCCTTTAATCTTAAATGTCCCCTCCTGAGTCTGAAACCATCACCCCTTATCCTGTCAGCACACTTCCTGACAATAAGTCCCTGTCTGTCTTTCCTGTAGGCCCCCTTTAAGTACTGGAATGCCACTGTGAGGTCTCCACAAAGACAACCCTGAGTCTGTCCCCACAGGAGAGATGCTGCTCTCCATCCCTTCACCCCACAACCTGTGTTGATAGCAGGAGTTGCCCAGGTGCAGGACCTTGCCCTTGGCCTCACTGAACCTTAAGAGGTTCATCTTTACAGTGAGGGTGGTGAGGCATTGGAACAAGTTGCCCAGGGAGGTTGTGGCTGCTCCCTCCCTGGAGGTGTTCAAGGCCAGGTTGGACGAGGCCTTGAGTGACCTGTGCTAGTGGGAGGTGTCCCTGCCTGTGGCAGGGGGTTGGAACTAGATGATCCTTGAGGTCTCCTTCCAATCTTACCATTCTATAATTCTATGATCTGAGTCTCTAGAGGAATGACCTGCAGCAGAGCCTCCCTCAACCCTTCCTCACCCAGTGGTTCCTGTTCCCTAGACAAAGCCACAAGGAAAGGGCAGAAGAAGGCAGCCCAGGAGGAAGGTGCAGCTGAGCCCCCACCAGCTGCAGACACCAAACCCACCACTGGTGATGCGCAGGAGGAGCAGAGCAGTGATGATGACAGCAGCAGCAGCGATGAGGAGAGGTGAGGGCTGGTGAGGGGACAGTGGTCTGGATCTTCTGCCTCAGCTCCTCAGTGCTGGAGAGCTGGAGGTGAGCCCTGACCACTCATCTCCACAGGCCACTGGTGCCAGCTGGGAAGAAGCGGGGCCGCGTGGAACCCTGTGGCTTTGAGGTGGTACCCATTGTGGACCCAGGTGAGTGGAGTCCCCTTTCTGGGGACAAGAGGCAGGCTTAGCCCACGTTCTGGGGGCTGGCAGAGCTGCTGGATCTCAGGCTGCTTGCAGATGGTCCAATCTGATGTGTCCCTGTCCCTGCAGTGAAGAGGGCTCGGGTCCTGGATGCCGAGGGCCTGGCGCTTGGCTCCGTCATCGCCACCTCCAAAAAGGCCAGAAGGGACCTGATTGATGACTCCTTCAACAGGTACCTCCAGCTGGAGGGGCAGCAGCATTCAGCATCCCAAAAGCAGAGTCACAGAATGCCAGGTGGGAAGGGACCTCAAGGATCAGCAGGTCTGGTGATGACACCAAGCTGTGTGGTGTGCTGGACTCACTTGAGGGCAGGGGTGGCATCCACAAGGATCTTGACAGGCTTGAGAAATAGGCCAGTGCCAACTGCAGGAGGTTCAGCAAGTCACAGGACAAGGTCCTGCAGCTGGGTCAGGCCAGCCCCAGGCATAAATTCAGGCTGGATGCAGAATGGGTTGAGAAGAACCCTAAAGAAAGAAATCTGGGGGTGTTGGGTGCTGAGCAGCTCCCCAGGAGCCAGCAGTACCCTCATGCAGCCAGCAGGCAGCTGTGTGCTGGTTGCAGCAGAGCAGGAGAGGGGATTCTACCTCTTGGCTCTGCTTGCTTAGACCTCACCTCCAATCCTGCCTCCAGCTCTGGTGGACCCCATCAGGAGGACACAGCTACAGGAGTGAGGCCAGAGGAGGCCACAAAGATGATCCAAGGGCTGGAGCAGCTCTGCTGTGAGCACAGGGTGAGGGAGCCGGGGGTGTGCAGCCTGGAAAAGAGAAGACTCTGGGGGGACCTTAGAGCTGCCTGCCAGTGCCTGAAGGGANTGATCTTTGACCACGTTCTGTGCTTCTGTGCTCCACAACCTCCCTGGGAAACCTGTGCCAGTGTCTCACCACCCTCACTGCAAACAACTTCCTCCTAACATCCACTTTCAATCTCCCCTCTGCCACTTCAAACTCATTCCTCCTCCTCCTGGCATTCCAAGCTCTTGCCGATAGTCCCTCCCCAGCCCTCCTGGAGCCACCTTCAGCTACTGGAAGGCCACTCCAAGGTCTCCTGGAAGCCTTCTCTTCTCCAGGCTGCAGAGCCCCAACTCTCTCAGCCTGTTCTTATAGCAGAGCTGCTGCAGCCCTCTGATCTCTGAGGTCCCTTCCAACCTGAACCATTCTGTGGCTCTGATCCTGTCCGACCTTTCTAGAAGAGGTCGTGGGGGTGGCAGAAGTTTTGGTGTGGGTTCCTCAGGTCCTCAGCGCTCAGCCAAGGCATTCCTCACCCCAGGTACTCCTACAACGAGGACGAGGGTGAGCTGCCAGAGTGGTTCACAGAGGAGGAGAAGCAGCACCGGCGCAAGCAGGTGCCTGTGGACAAGCAGACAGTGGAGGCCTATCGGCAGCGCTGGCGCGAGATCAACGCCCGCCCCATCAAGAAGGTGGCAGAGGCCAAGGCCCGCAAGAAGAGGAGGGTGAGCAGCCTGTGGGCACGGACAGGCTCTCTGTTCCCCACCCTCAAACCCTATCCCAGGTTGCTCCATCCCTTCCCCACCCCTGCTGTCCCCACAGATGCTGAAGAAGATGGAGCAGATGAAGAAGAAGGCGGAGTCGGTGGTGAACACGGTGGACATCTCCGAGAGGGAGAAGGTGGCACAGCTGCGGCGGTGAGTGCTGAAGCTCAGACCCTGAGCCTTTGTGTTGGCCTGGTGCTGGTGCATGGCCAGGAAGCCCAACAGCATCCTGGCCTGGATCAGCAAGAGTGTGGCCAGTAGGAGCAGGGAAGTGATTGTCCCACTGGACTCCGGTGAGGATGTGCCTCAGATAGTTCAGTTCCAAGAAGGACATTGAGGAGCTGGAGTGGGTCCAGAGAAGGGCAACAAAGCTGGGGAATGTTCTGGAGAACAGGGCTGGGGAGGAGCAGCTGGAGGAGCTGGAGGTGTGCAGCCTGGAGAAAAGGAGGCTGAGGGAGACCTCATTGCTCTCTACAAGTCCCTGGAAGGAGTCTGGAGTGAGGTGGGGGTTGGGCTCTTCTCCCTAGGAACAAGTGATAGAACAAGAGGAAATGGCCTCCAAGTTATGCCAGGGAAGGTGTAGGTTGGACATGATGAGCAACCCTCAAAAGGGTTGCAAAGCCTTGGTCCAGGCTGCCTAGGGTAGTGGTGGAGTCCCCATGCCTGGAGGGGTGTCAAAGCCATGGAGATGTGGTGCTGAGGGCCATAATTTCGTGGTGCCCTGGCAGTGCTGGGGTAGGGGTTGGACTGGATGATCCAAAAGGTCTTTTCCAACCCAAACAATTCTATGATGCCTTGTCCTACAGCCACAGTGTGGGGACAGCAGGGGTGACAAAGGCATAAGAAGAGGCATGGCTGAACAAGGGACCCCCACCTCAAGGTCCAGTGGGGTGTTGGGATCCACCATTGGCCTTTGGATCCATCTCAGCCACAAGCTGCTGGCCTCTTGGTCTCAGCTCTTTCCCTTTGGAGCCCCCAACCCAAGAAGGACATGGAACTGTTGGAGCCAGTCTAGAGGAGGCCACCAAGATGCTGAGAGGGCTGCAGCAGCTCTGCTGTGAGGACAGGCTGAGAGAGTTGGGGCTCTGCAGCCTGGAGAAGAGAAGGCTTCCAGGAGACCTTGGAGTGGCCTTCCAGTAGCTGAAGAGGGCTAAAGGAGAGCTGGGGAGGAACTGTTGACAAGGGCTTGGAATGGCAGGAGGAGGAGGAATGGGTTTGAAGTGTCAGAGGGGAGATTGAAAGTGGATGTTAGGAGGAAGTTGTTTGCAGTGAGGGTGGTGAGACACCTGCACAGGTTGAGGGTGGTGAGACACTGGCACAAGTTTCCCAGGGAAGTTGTGGAGCACAGAAGCACAGAATGTGATCTTTGATCACATTCTGTGCTTCTGTGCTCCACAACCTCCCTGAAGGTGTTCAGGACCAGGCTGGATGAGTCCTTGAGCAACCTGTTCTAGCGGGAGCTGTCCCTGCCTGCGGACTGGACGATCTTTGAGGTCCCTTCCAACCTAAACTGTTCTATGCTTCCCCCACAGCATCTACAAGAAGGCAGGGCTGGCCAAGGAGAAGAGGCAGGTGACCTACCTGGTGGCCAAGAAGGGGGTGGGCCCCCGTGTACGCCGCCCCCCTGGCGTCAAGGGGCAGTTCAAGGTGGTTGACAGCCGCCTGAAGAAGGACGTCAGGGCGCAGAGGCGCAAGGAGCAGCAGAAGAAGAAGCGCCACAAGTGATGTCTGCTCCTCCAGCTCCAGCCTCGCCCATGGGGCAGGGCTGGCTCCCAGCCTCAGCCTGGCCTCAGCTCACCCTGCCCCTGGACACAGAGCTTTGCCTGGGCCTCACTCTGTGCCTTGATGTGACGTTTCCTCCTGTCCTCTGGGGAGGCTTCTTCTGTGCTTGCTGTGTGGCTGCAGCAGTTCCTCACCGCTGCTGGGAGACTCTTGCCCAGACATCCACAACAGCCCTCGCTGTCCCCAGGGTGGCTGAGGGGGACAGCTCCCTAGGCTGTTTTTTCTCACCAGGATCTCAGGATGTGGTGTGTACTGAGCCCTGAGCCTAGAGGGATGTTGAGAAAAGACCAAGAAAGACCAAGAGAAGAGATGTGCTGGAGCAAATTATTTATTTAGACCCACAGAGGAATAAGGCTTCTCTCCATCAACGAGTGGTGGCATTGTGGAGGTGTCCCCAGGTCCCTCTTGATAACAGGGGCACCATGTTGGTGCCAGAGAGGGGGCTGGAGGTGACACCATGGCTCCCAGGGAGAGCAAGAGGGGTGAATGGCGGTGGGGATCTGCTGGGGAAGGGCCAGTGGGACTGACTGAAGGGCTCTTAGTCCTCTTCCAGTGCTCTGAGTCACGCAGAAGCCAGACCTGGTGCCCAGAGTTCCCTCGTGGTGGAAGGGAGAGGATTCACTGAGGGAGGTCCTTGTAAAGCCACCACTTGGCCACTCAGCCAAAATCAAATGTTCCTGGCAGGGGCTTTCGGCACACGAAGAGCTCTGTGCGGGGGTGTGCGTGAGCCTCTGGGCTTCGGCGGCGCTGGGATGCGAATGAGTGTGACCACGTGGGAGGGTGGCCAGTGCCAGATCATTGGGGACAGTTCCAGTTGTTCTGATGTCAAGACCTGCTCTTCTGGGAGAAGGGTGGGAGTTAGGCTAGGCACTGCGAGGTGGCCAATTCCAGATCATGCCTGTCAGTCCTGGTTCATGTGACACCGAGGTCTGCATTTCTGAGAGAAGGGAGGGAGCTGGGCTAGATCCTGCCACGTGGAAGTGGCCAATGCCACAGCAAGCCACCCTCAGCTCCTGGTTTTGCTGAGCCCTGCCCAACACCAGAGCCCTGCCCAAAACCAGAGCCCTGCCCAAAACCAAAGCCCTGCCCAAAACCAAAGCCCTGCCCAACACCAGAGCTATCCCCAACACCAGGGCTCTGCCCAAAACCAAAGCCCTGCCCAACACCAAGGCCCTGCCCAAAACCAAAGCCCTGCCCAAAACCAAAGTTCTGCCCTTCTGGTTGTTCTGGTGCCAAGCTCTGCCCTTCTGGTTCTGTTGAGATTGAGCTCTGCCCTTTTGGTAGTACTGAGGGTATCTCCAGGACGTCTGCTCCTGTGGAGGGTCAGAGCTGTAGCCAGGGCAAGAGCAGGGACCATTGGTCACCACAGTCCTTGGTGGTCCAGCTGCCAGGCTTCAGGCTACAGTAGAAATTTTCCTGCTCCTGACCATTGACCTCTTCAGAATGTGATGTGGAGTGAGAGTTGCCCCTCTGCACCCCCCAGCCACCCATAGCTGTCCCCTTTCACCCCCCCACCCCGCCACAGGAGCTCCATCCCTGGGAGCTCAGTGTCTCATGCCCCAGTTGACCCCAAACCCATGGCTGGGCAGTTCTGTAAGGTGTATAAGGGGAAGGTCAGGTTTCATGGGGGGCTGGGGGCCTTCAAAGGGGCTCAGCACCTCTCAGCACCCCACAGCCTGCATTCTGGGGTCCTTCCTGCTTTCCAGTCCCCATAGCTTTGGCCAGCAAGACCCCGTGGATCCATTCAGGACTCCAGGGTCTTGGCTGAGCTCCTCCACTCCCCATCTGCTACCGTCCTGGAGCCAGAGGCTCAGAGCCCAGATTGGCTTTTCAGGGTTGGTGGGTCCCTATCAAGGTGCCAGTGGTGGGGTAACCCCTGTGCCCTGCCAGGCTCAGCCCCTACCTGAGCTGCAAGGAGCACTGTAGGCAGCATCCATTCGGTCACCTGCAATGGGAATGGTGGTGACAAAGGGGCTGGGGGGAGAGTGGTGGCCAAGGGGCTCAGGGTGAGCTTCTCCCATTGAGGAACAAACCTAATCAGTGTCAAGTGGCAGCTCAGCCTGGCACCCCCTGAGCTGCTGGGGAGGCAGCAGGGCCAGGAACCCCAAGGCCACGTCCCCAGTGGGTCTCACCTGTCTCGTAGTAGTCATACAGCGTCACGGTGGCCGGCTGCAGGTCCTTCACTGGGAAGTCAAGCTCGGCGTCAAAGCTGAAGGTCTCCTCCTCCTTAGTCAGCTGTAGAGGTTACCCAAGGGTGAGGTGCCTCCATCAGTGCTGGGGAAGCATCCTCACGCCCCAGCGCACAGGGTCCTGCTGCTGTCCCTGTGCCCCATCTCACCTGGTCCAGGTAAATCGTCACCTGGTCGGGCTGCACCTCCACCTTCTTCACCAGCTTCTGACTCTTCAGCTGGAAGGACACAGCTCAGGATGGGCTACAGCTGCTGGCTGGGTGCCCCAAGGAGGGCCAGCACCCTCAGCAGGTGTCCCTCCACGTCCTGCTGCCCCAGAGGGTCAGGGATTCAGGGCAGGGTGAGTGCCCTGGCAGGGCAGAGGGGGCTCAGGAGCAGCATGGCCTCCTCACCTTCACCACCGACTTCTTGTCCGGGATGTAGCCAGATGGCAGCTTGGCCTCAATCACAACCATGTTGGTGGTGGGACGTTCCCCGGTGTACCTGCAACAGCAGAACGCCAGGGTGGGTTTGGGCTCTGCCCTCCCTCCTGAGCCGCTCCCAGCCCCCACCTCCAAGCTCAGGGGGCAGCCCCAGCACCTACCGTGCCCGCAGGAGCAGGCTGAAGCGGGCATGGGCATCCTCCTTGCAAGTCTTGGGCTTTGTCTCCACGTGGAGGTCGAATGCCCGCACGCCGGGAGAGGGTGGCACGTTGTACCTGAGGGTCGCCTGGGGGGACACAGGATGCTTAGAGCCGCCAAGCAGGGCAGCACAGGGGGACGGGGACCCCGGGCCCTACCCACCTGCAGCAGGGCACAGCCCTGCCCGCGGGCATGCACCCTGTATGTCCCTGGCAGCTGGTGCAGAGCCGCCCGCTGCAGCAGCAGCCGAGTGCTGTTGTGCAGCTCGAAGTCCTGCGTGGTGCCCGTCGGGGACGTCACCGTCACCACAAAGTCCCCGTTGTCACCGTAGGTCAGGGCAGCGTACTTGGCCAGGGCTTGCAGGGCCACCACCGTGTCCTGGGTGTGGAGAGGGACCTCGAGCAGCCTGCTCCGGGGGCAGCTGCCCCTGCCCGTGGCAGGCAGCTGCGACTGGGGGAGCTTGAGGGGTCCCTTCCAACCCAAGCCGTTCTGTGATTCCGTGGAAACACTGAGCTGGGGGCACCCCAAATTAGAAGGGTTACAGAGGGGAGGTGTTCGGTGGAGCCCAGAGCTGGTACCTGTGTGGAGGCAAAGCCCCCGTAGGGGTTCTGCTGCCTACTGAGCCAACGAACGATTTGGGAAGCGGTGCTCAGGTCGGCAGAGGACACCTGGGGCTGGCTGAGGTAGGCCAGGAGGACGTAAGCAGTGATCTCCACCTCTGCTGGGGCGGCAGCAGCCCAAGAGGACTGCGAGGAGGGCACAGCCTTCCCCTTCCTCTGCCAGTGGAGCTGCCCCTCTGGGAGACAAGGAGGTGGAAGCTCAACCCCCTGCCGCGGGGTTCCGAAAGAGCTGATGGTGCCATGGGGTGACGCAGGCAGAGGGTGGCACTGCCCAGAGGTGCTGCTGCCCGCGCTGGGTGGTACCTGCACTGACGCTGTGCTGGGCCAGGCTCTTCAGCAGGGCTTGCTGCTGCTCCCAGCGCCCTGCCAGCCCCAGGACGTAGGCGAGCAGCGCTTGTGTGTAGATGTCGTCGGTGGCTGAGTCCTCCAGGCACCGCAGGGCTGAGCTCACCGTCGGGTCCTGGCGTGGCAGCAGAGTCAGGAGCCAGCCCACGGCCACGGGCACCCCGCAGGGAGCCAGCCCAGCAAGACTAAGAGCTGCTAGCCCAGCTGGGCTAGGAGGTGGCCCGAATCAGCCAAACTCGCTACCCAGCAACCTCCCACCCCAGGGATCGTCCTCACCGTTGGGGAGAGCCCCAGCTCCAGCATGGCAACGGTGACGTAGGCTGACAGCGACAGCTCGTCCGAGACGCCGCCCTACAAAGGGGACAGCGGCAGACAGGTCCGGCCGTGCCGTGCCGTGCCGTGCCGTGCCGTGCCGTGCCGTGCCGTGCCACCAGCACGGGGACACGGCGGGGCCTGAGCAGCTCTGTCTGTGTGCCCTCAGGTGCCAACCCCCACCTGCAGAGCGTTGTTGAAGAGCTTCCCCACGCTGCGGAAGCAGCCCTGCTGCTTCTGCTGCTGCTTCAGCCAGCGCAGTGCGTCCTCGATGTGCCGCTCCTCGATGGCCACGTAGGCTCGGGCTTGCCCGAAGGATTTGAGCACGAAAGCTGTCAGCCTGCGAGCCAGAGACAGGGCTGAGGGCTGCCACGCCAGGGCTGGGCTGTGTTGGGTGGCAGCAGGAGGCCTGGCACTGCCAGTCCCGATTCATAGATTGCAGCAGGTTGAAAGGGACCCCCAAAGCTCATCTTGTCCATCCCCCCTGCACTTAGTAGGGACATCCCCAACCAGAGCAGGCTGCCCAGGGCCACATCCAGTATGATCTTGAATGTCTCCAGGGATGGAGCCTCAACCACATGCCTGGGCAACCCGTGCCAGTGTTTCCCCACCCTCACTGTGCAGAACTTCCTCCTGATATCCAACCTAAACTTCCCCTGCTCCACTTTCAAACCATTGTCCCTCGTTCTATCCCCACAGGCCCTTCTGAACAGTCCCTCCCCAGCCTGCTTGGAGGTCCTCTTCAGATATTGAAATGCAGCTCTGAGGTCTCCCTGGAGCCTACTCTAGGCTCAACAGCTCCAACTCTCCCAGCCTGTCCCCATAGCAGAGCTTCTCCACCCCTCTGAGCATTTTTGTGGCCTCCTCTAGACCCACTCCAGCAGCTCCATGTCTCTCTTGTGTTGGGGGTCTCACGGCTGGGTCCCACTGCCCCAGCTCTGTGTGGTCTCACCAGGTGTTGCCTACTCCATCACTCTTCCCAAAGGCACTGTAGGAGCCATCGTTGTGCTTGTAGAGCAGCTCTCGCTGGTACCCTGCAGGGAGGAGGTGGGCATCAGGCTGTGCCTGGTGGTATTCACACCCTGGGGGACCTGGAGCAGCCTGGAGCCCAGAGCCACCCCTGGGGGGCAGATAGAAAATGGGGAGGGGGTCTATGGGGTGTCGATGTCCCTCAGCAGCAGTGCTAGGGGGTTGGTCAGGGGAGGGCATCGGGGGCTGTCACCGCTCTGCAGGAAGCTCTGGGCCTTGGCACGGATGTCAGGGTGCAGCTGCCCAGTCTTCTCCAGGTACTGCTGGATGTAGATGTTGGGGGCAAAGTGAACCATGTTCTGCTCCCCACAGCCAGAGGGCATGGTCAGCAGGCGGTCCAGGTTCTGCACCGCGTTGCCCATGATGTCACCTGTGCCAGGAGGACCAGAGGAATGGCATCGTCGTCTCTGCCCCCCTGCCACCAGCACCCTGTGTCCCCCCTTCCATCTCAGCTCTGGTGGTCCCACCTCCTCCTGCTGAGCTTGGAGCTCTGCTCCCTGCCTGGGCCCCAGCCCGTCCCTTACCCATCACAGTGATGTGGGCTCGCTCGGAGCCTTCCAAGGTGTCTGCAGGAACCTCCAGGGAGAATTCTTCAGTGGCTGTGGGGATGGAGGGCAGTGAGAGCAGGGATGCCCAGCTCCTCCTGGCCTGGCACGGTGGCACCTTGCCCAACCCCCTTCCTGCTCCAACCCTCAATGGACTCAGGGCAGCATCTCAGCTGGGAGCCCCTAGGGACCCTGGTCCCTGGCTCCTCTGGCCTGGTGGTCCTTCTGACCAATGGCCAAGCATCCCTGCCCCATGTCCCTGTGGTACTGCCAGACCCTCTGCCCAGTCCTACCTTCCTGGCAGAGCAGGGAGTTGTGTGCCTTCTCCACCAGGATCCCTCCAGGCTGTAGGGAAGTAGCAACAGGGTTGGTCAGGAGGAGGGACCAACCACATTCCCCTGCTCCCCATGGCCATACCTGCAGCCCCAGCTCTGAGATGGGTCCGTCCCACTCCCAGCCCTCCCACTGCACCCCAAGGGCTGGTCAGACCCCAAACCCATCCCACTTTGCTCCTCCATGCCTGACCTGCACCAGCAAAGGCTTTATCAGGGTGTCCACAGCACCCTGGGCTGGCACCACGGGCAGCTCATTGCCACAGAGCTCACTGGAGCTGACAGCCTCAGTGCTGATGGTGATGTTCACCTCCCCTGCAGATGAAAGTTGGGTCCTCAGTCCCCACAAATCCCTTCCCAGGGCACACCACAGCCCCATAGGCATGCATCAGCTGTGGGGCTTCGTGTGGGGCTGACTGAGTTGGGATGGGGGTCACCAAGTTGAGGAGCGGTGCTGGGAGACAATGAGGAAGGTGAAAATGGAGCATGGGAGAGCTTCTCAGGTGGCACTGCACTTGCTCCTGTCCTTCCTGCCCCCCCTCCATCCTCTGAGGGGGGCCCCAGCAGCAGTTCAGGACCCCTGGTGCTCCATACCCAGGCTGGTGGCTCTCACATCCCAGCGGAAGGTCCTGGCCTCGTCCGCACAGACGCAGCTGCTGTACTCCTCTCCTGCAGCTGCTGACACTTCCAGCTCTGACGACTCCTCCAGCCTCACCTGGACCTGCCAGGCCACGACCACAGCTCCATCAGCCCCTGCCAGACCCCAGCCCCAGGGCCCCCTCCCCAGCCCCACTCACTCGCAGGCACTGCTGCAGGTAGTTGAAGACAGTTGCCACCAGGGTGAAGGCTTCCCGGCGCACCACGGAGTAGGGCAGTGCCAGCTCCACAAAGAAGGGCTTGAAGGTTGTCAGGGTGGTGGCAGGAGCCAGCCCCAAGCCCAGTGGAGATGTGCAGAACATGCCAGCTTCCCAGCTGGTGATGGTGTCAGGCGCTGTCACTGGCACCTCCGCAGAGCCACTCTCCCTGCAGGATGGAGAACACCCTGAGGCCATCCCACCACCTGCACCCACAAGCTGCTGTGCTGCCCAGCTGGGCTGGCTCTCTCACTGTGGCACAAGCAGCTCTTCTGAGGTCCTTCACCTCCCTCCATGCGGGAAGGCAGGTGTGGAGTGAGGACCAGCCTCATGGGTGCCTTCCTCACCCTACAGGGACCAGGTCCCACAGCCAGGTCTCTGGGAAGTATGTCCGGGGTGCTGGAGGCTCCTTAGGGACAATATGGTCTGAGATCAGATTATTCCCTCCTTCTGGAGCAGGACTTTGCACCTTTACATCCATGTAAATGAGACGATCACCTGGAAGAGGCAAAGCAGAAATCAGAGCCCAAAGGTCTCTGCAGCTCAGCTGGACCTTGCCTGCTGGCAGCAGGAAGGTGACCAAAAGCCTTCCTGATCCTCTGTGATCCCTGCGGTGCTGAGAGGGTTTTTAGGATGGCTCCAAGCCCTCATGAGGACACAGGGGTGGCCACCAGCTCTTTGCTCTTTTCATTCTGAGAGGGTTCAGTGGAGCAAGCAAGCTGAGGGCCATGCTGACCTCTGGGTGATGCTGCCCCAAACAAGCCAAAGAACTTCTCCTTGCAGTCATCCGCAGTCCTGGCATTGGTGAAAAGCTTCAGCACTGCGTCCTGTGAAGAAGAAAAGAGCTTTGTCCACCTCTGCCAGCCAGCAGGAGGAACCTCCCCACCCCAGCTTTACACAGCCACGGGGGGCAGAGGGCACCAAATGGAGAAGAGACTCATAGAATGCCAGGTTGGAAGGGACCTCAGGGTTGGAGCCTGGCATTGGTGGGAAAGGGAAGGAGCTTTGCTATGAGCGTGGCACTCAGGAGATGGTGCTGTGCTTTCCCAGCACCTTGAGCAGGGCACAGCCAGCTCCTGGATGCAGGCAGAGACAGGCAGGGCCTTTACCTGGAATAACTTGTATGTGTCCATCTTGGATCCAGACCAGGAAGGGGAGGGTAGGATCTGCCTCCTTGAGCGGGCAGAGGAGTCTTCCTCACTTGGTACAGTGAAGAAAGGGAAGTCATAGTCAAGATCATAGTCCCAGGAAAATGAGCAGTGTTGCTCCCGAACCTCCTCAGGGTAGTTGAATTCAGGGAGTGCTTTGTAGATCTGGGGATACAGACCTGCTGTAGGAGCAAAACCAGCCAGGCACCCACCCCTGCCCAGCAGCAGGTCTGCCCAGGAGCCACCGTGGCACCCGGGCCCTGCAGGGGAGGTCCAAGCCAGTGCCACCTCTCCCTTCCACCATCCCCAGCTGATGCCTGGGGCTGTGGGGGCAGCGCCACCACTCACCAGCTCTGCACTGAGCTCAGCCTCGGGCTTCAGGAGCAGCACACTGCGGTCCACGGCACGGAGGGCACACAGGGAGCCTGGGGCAGCCTCCAGCTGCAGCTGCAGCGCTGAGCCGGGCAGAGCCCTGTCCTCTGAAAAAGCAACCTTCACCTGGGGGGGCACAGGCAAAGGGCAGCATGGGGAGACCCCTCCCATGGAGCAGGAGCCAGCTATGGGTGGGGAGGTCTCTCCTGGACACGGATGAGGGCCTGGGGATCAGGATGTGCTGCATCTGGAGCAGGATGGAGCACAGCAGCTATAGGGAGGTGGTGGAGAGCAGCCCCCACCTGCTGCAGCCTCCTCTCACCTTGCTGGGCAAGCACTTGGCCAGCTGCAGCTCAGTGCTGTCAGCTACCATCTCACCACTGGGCAGCACAGCATAGGCCAGCACCTTGGCCTCGGGTGCCAGCTTGTGGCTCATGGGCACCTCCAGGGAGAAGCTTCTCAGCCCTGGAGCAGAGGAAAAGGAGAGGAGATGAGGACCAAGGATGCTGCTGCTGCTGCAGCCAGTGCAGTGCATCCCCCATGTGCCACTCCTCCATGGCCACCTGGGTTTGGGCTTGCCCAAAGGGCTTGAGGACAAAAGCTGTCAGCCTGCCAGCCAGGGACAGGGCTGAGGGCTGCCATGCCAGGGCTGGGCTGTGTTGGGTGGCAGCAGGAGGCCTGGCACTGCTACAGTCCCTGCTGGGATTCATAGATTGCATCAGGGTGAAAGGGACCCCCACAACTCATCTTGTCCATCCCCCCTGCACTCAGCAGGGATATCTCCAACCAGAGGAGGCTGCCCAGGGCCACATCCAGTCTGATTTTGAATGTCTCCAGGAACAGGCCCTCAACCACGTCCCTGGGCAGCCTGTGCCAGTGTCTCACCACCCTCACTGTGCAGAACTCCCTCCTGATGTCCAACCTAAACCTCCCCTGCTCCAATTTCAAACCATTGCCACTTGTCCTATCCCCACAGGCCCCTCTGATCAGTCCCTCCCCAGCCTGTCTGTAAGTCCCCTGCAGATACTGAGCTCTAAGGTCTCCCTGGAGTCTCCTCCAGGAGAGGAGGTGAGGACCAGGGATGGAGAGCAGAGCCCTGCACCTTCCATCCACAACTCCAGACCTACCAGGCTCTGCAGGAACCTCTTTCCTGAGGACAGTGGCAATGTTCCCCTTGGCCAGGACCTGCAGAGGAGAAGATGGGAACAACTAAATCCATGCTTCATGTGGAACCTGATGGGGGAGGGACCCAAGGGCAAGAGTGTTGGGGTAGTTTTTGACCTTGCCCACTCTCCAGCCCCCACAACACCACCCACTGGCATGCAGTGCCAGCAGTGCCAGCATACGACCTCAATGACAGGTGTAGATCCTTCAGTCTAACCAGGAGAGGCCACCCATTGTCAGTCACAGAATCACAGAACGTTAGAGGTTGGAAGGGACCTCCAGAGATTGAGTCCAACCCCCCTGCCAGAGCAGGATCCCGTAGGGGAGTTCACACAGGAATGCATCCAGGTGGGGTTGGAAAGTCTGCAGAGCAGAAGACTCCACAGCCTCTCTGGGCAGCCTGCTCCAGGGCTCTGGCACCCTCACACCAAAGAAGTTTCTCCTCCTGTTGAGCTGAAACCTTCTCTGTTCCAGTTTGTGTCCATTGCTCCTTGGCTCATTGCTGCTGAGCACCCAAAAGAGCTTGGCCCCAGCCACTGACCCCCACCCCTCAGAGATTTGTGCACATTGCTCAGATCCCCTCTCAGCCTTCTCTTCTCCAGACTAAACAGCCCCAGGGCTCTCAGGCTCTCTGCACAGGGCAGGTGCTCAACTCCCCCACTCATCCTCATGGCTCTCTGCTGGACTCTCTCCAGCAGGTCTCTGTCTCTCCT
>WBNM01025136.1:46601-59908 GCA_013399055.1 Ramphastos sulfuratus
CTTGTCCTCAGGGACACAACTGAATGTGTGTGGAGATGTGAACCTTCCCTCACAACCAGGAGATGCTATCCATGGCCTTGTCCTTAGGGACACGACTGAACATGTGTGGAGATGTGAACCTTCCCTCCACCCAGGAGAGGCTATCCATGGTCTTGTCCTTAGGGACACAACTGAACATATGTGGAGATGTGAACCTTCCCTCACAACCAGGAGATGCTATCCATGGCCTTGTCCTTAGGAACATGACTCCATGTGTGTGGAGATGTGAACCTTCCCTCCTAACCAGGAGAGGCTATCCATGGCCTTGTCCTCAGGGACACAACTGAACATGTGTGTGGAGATGTGAACCTTCCCTCACAATCACCCCATGCCTGCTGCCCTCTCTCTCCAAGCTGGGGCTCACCAAAAAGACCACATCCAGGTTGTCCAGCTCAGTTTCCAAGGCCTCCTTGCTGAAGATGAGGTCCACCCAGAGCTGCTGGGGGTGCTCACAGGCTGGTTGGCTCTGTGCATCACGCAGCTGCAGGAAGCTTTTGCTTGCTGAGAAGAAAGGGCTGACCCTCCTGTGGGCACTCTGGTAGGGGGGTGCTAAGCCTTTCTTCTTGCTGTCAGATGGCTCCTTGACTTGACCCTGAGCCATGGAGGTAGAAATCAAGGTGCTGAAGCCATCCAGAATCCCCAAGTGGACACCATTGCTGCAGGTTCTTGGCTTGGAGATGGCTTCAGCCCCATACTACTGCAGCTTAAAGACCCTGAGGGGTGGCAGATTCAGAGGGGCATAGAATGGCTTGGGTGGGAAGGACCTCAAAGCTCATCCAGTTCCAATCCCCCTGCCATGGGCAGGGACATCTCCCACCAGTCCCAGGTTGCTCAAGGCCTCACCCAGCCTGGTCCTGAACACCTCCAGGGAGGTTGTGGAGCACAACCTCCCTGGGCAACCTGTGCCAGTCTCTCACCACCCTCACTCTAAAGAATTTCTTCCTCATCTCCACTCTCACTCTCCCCTCTCCCAGCTCAAAGCCATTCTCTCTTGTCCTGTGTTCCCAGTCCTTGTCAAAAGTCCCTTCCCAGTTCTCCTGTAGCCCCTTTCAGGTACTGGAAGCTGCTCTAAGTTCTCCCTGGTTGCTTGACTTGCCCCTGAGCAATGGAGGCAGAAATCAAAGCCATGATTCTGGGTGGCTTCACCACCTTGGTCACAGAATGGTGTCAGCTGGCAAAGTCATCTAAGATCACAGATTCCAACCATCCAACCAGACACCACTGTTGCAGTTCTTAGCTTGGAGATCTGAGGGTCTTGGTTTGGAGATGTGAGGGGTTTGGCTTGGAGATGTGAGGGTCTTGGCTTGGAGATGTGAGGGGTTTGGTTTGGAGATGTGAGGGTCTTGGTTTGGAGATGTGAGGGTCTTGGTTTGGAGATGTGAGGGGTTTGGCTTGGAGGTGTGAGGGGTTTGGCTTGGAGATGTGAGGGGTTTGGCTTGGAGATGTGAGGGGCTTGGCTTGGAGATGTGAGGGGTTTGGTTTGGAGATGTGAGGGGTTTGGCTTGGAGATGTGAGGGGTTTGGCTTGGAGGTGTGCCCAGCCCTGTGCTGCTGCAGAGAGCAGCTCAAGGACCCCGAGGGGTGGCAGATGGGTCACTTACTTTCAAGGATACTGTGCCAGTCCAGCCAGAGGTGTCCACCTTGAAGGAAGCCCTCCCTGAGGAGTCTGTCAGGAGGGTCTGTGTCACCTCTCCTCCTCGGTGGCTCACGATGAGCAAGAGCTGCTCCTGCGGCTGCGCAGCATCGTTGGCTCCCTTCAGCATCATCTGCAGTGGAAGGGCAGGTGAGACACCCCAGATTGGGCTGCAGCCGTGGGACAGGGGTAGGAGAACAGTGCTGGGGGGCAGCAGGGTGCCAGGGGAGCCCTGTGGGGTGTGGGACCCTCCCCCATTACCGTGCCAGTGTAGGGGATGCCAGGCCTGTAGAAACCATCGGCGTGTTCGAAGGTGACAATGAAGGTTTGAGCTACAATCTTTATGTTCTTGGTGTCTTTCATCTCCAGCCCTGCAGAGAGGGAGTGGGGACACAAAAGTGTTGCAGGGACACAGGGCACAGGTCACCTGCTGCCAGCTTGCCCATCAGGGACTGCAGAAAATGTCCCTGGTCGCTGCAGGCTTTGCCTCTGCAGCCAGCAGTGTCAAGCACAGTTTGCACCTCTCACCAGATGAGCAAATCCTCTGTGGCCTGTTATGGACCTACAGCTGGCTGCAGAGACCAGAAGAGGTCCTTCACCAAAGCACCATGATGCAGGAGCACCTTGGTGCCAGGGGGCAACATTTGGTCCTCTTCTCTTCCAAAGCCAAGCCACAGGAAGGTGATTTCTGGTGTGACTGAGGTGGTGGCAGAGGGATGCAAAGGTGAAGCCACACAACCAGCATGGCTGAAGCTACAGCTCCACTTTGCAAGGACTCATCTCACTGCTGACCAAATCATTGGCAGAGTTTTAGGAGCTTGGAAAGGTTTTTTTTGCCTCCAGACCTAATCATTGTGAGAGTTGTTGGAGCTTGGAAAGGTTTGAGGCTTTTTTAGCCTCCTGACCAAATCATTGGGAGAGTTGTGGAAGCTTGGAAAGGTTTGGAGCTTTTTAGCCTCCAGGACAAATCATTGGGAGAGTTGTGGAAGCTTGGAAAGGTTTGGAGCTTTTTAGCCTCCAGGACAAATCATTGGGAGAGTTGTGGAAGCTTGGAAAGGTTTGGAGCTTTTTAGCCTCCAGGACAAATCATTGGGAGAGTTGTGGAAGCTTGGAAAGGTTTGGAGCTTTTTAGCCTCCAGGACAAATCATTGGGAGAGTTGTGGAAGCTTGGAAAGGTTTGGAGCTTTTTAGCCTCCAGGACAAATCATTGGGAGAGTTGTGGAAGCTTGGAAAGGTTTGGAGCTTTTTAGCCTCCAGGACAAATCATTGGGAGAGTTGTGGAAGCTTGGAAAGGTTTGGAGCTTTTTAGCCTCCAGGACAAATCATTGGGAGAGTTGTGGAAGCTTGGAAAGGTTTGGAGCTTTTTAGCCTCCAGGACAAATCATTGGGAGAGTTGTGGAAGCTTGGAAAGGTTTGGAGCTTTTTAGCCTCCAGGACAAATCATTGGGAGAGTTGTGGAAGCTTGGAAAGGTTTGGAGCTTTTTAGCCTCCAGGACAAATCATTGGGAGAGTTGTGGAAGCTTGGAAAGGTTTGGAGCTTTTTAGCCTCCAGGACAAATCATTGGGAGAGTTGTGGAAGCTTGGAAAGGTTTGGAGCTTTTTAGCCTCCAGGACAAATCATTGGGAGAGTTGTGGAAGCTTGGAAAGGTTTGGAGCTTTTTTTGCCTCCTGACCATTTCTCTACTCAGAACTAGAAATGTTGCTCACACCCCAGGTGAGCCTGGACCTCTACAGCACAGCATTGCAGTTGTGCTCCTCTGCAGCAGACCAATACCCTCATGCCACATGGGGATGGATGCAGAACCATGCACCAGGAGCAGTGCCCATGCCCAAGCAGGAGGACTTCACTGTCCCTACCTGTCCCATCCTCCACCAGCGACGCTGTGACCTTAATTGGATTCTCATGCATGGACCTGGTGATGTTGAAGGCAGTCAAGGGGATCTCTCTGGAGAAGCAGCCATTCCTCTCAGTCTGCAGGGAGAGAGCCAAGCCCCTCAGCTGTGGCCCTGGGCAGAGGCTGTGCCAGCAGCATCCACACCCCCCCCAGCTCTGCTCACCTGCCCGCTGACCTCCAGGCAGCTGTTCTCTTGAGCTGTGACAATGAATGTGTTGTACCTGGGCACTTTGCATAAGCTGGCCTGGACCTTCCCCTGGACAGGCTTCCCATAGGTGTACCTGTTGGGTGGGGGGGTGGTGAGGGTGGTGAGCGGTGGACCCCAGCGTGGTGGTGTTTTGTGCCCCGCTCCCACCCCCTCCCTCTTCCTGGCACAGCCTGTTTTGGGCTCACCGTCCACAGATCTCTATCTGGAATGTCTCCTCCTCCTTCAGCACCACGGGGGGGAGGTTAATGCTCATCTTGAACCTGGGCAGCACTGGTGGAGGACATAAGGGAGAGAGGGTTGTTGCTGCCAGGACAAGGGTGCCTTGGGTGCCCTGGGGCACCAAGGGACACACTGAGGCAGGACTCCCCCCCACCCTGTGCACCTCCCTGTCCCCACACACCATATTCCTCCACGCTGAAGGACTGAGTCTGTCCCTTCACCTCGATGGTGTAGGTGCCCAGGGCTGGCTCTGCAGCCAGGGGCAGGGACAGGTCCACGATGCCCTGCTGCGGGGTCACCTCCTGCCACTGGGCGATGCGGTTCCCACTGGGGTCCTGCAGGCAGGGGCATGCAGTCAGCGCCCAGGGGCACCCCAGGGGCACACAGTCAGCACCCAGGGGTGCCAGCACCCACGGGCACACAGCCAGCACCCAGGGTCACCAGCACCCAGGGGTACCAGCACCCACGGGCACACAGCCAGCACTCAGGGGCACCAGCACCCAGGGGCACCAGCACCCAGGGGCACACAGTCAGCACCCAGGAGTACCAGCACCCAGGGGNGGGGTACCAGCACCCCAGGGCACACAGTCAGCACCCAGGGGCACACAGCACCCAGGGGCACCCCAGGGGCACCCAGTCAGCACCCAGGGGTACCAGCACCCAGGGGCACACAATCAGCACTCAGGGGTACCCAGTCAGCACCCAGGGGCACCAGCACCCCAGGGGCACCCAGTCAGCACCCAGGGACACCCCAGGAACACCCAGTCAGCACCCAGGGGTACCAGCCCCCCAGGGGTGCCAGCAGCTGGGCACCCCAGCATCCATGCACACCAGTACCTAGGGACACCAACACCCAAAGGGTGCCAGCACCCAGGCACAGAACAGCCCCCAGCTGCATTCTGCTCCTCCCAAACCCAGCACCCAGGAGCCTCCCTGCAGCTCCCAGACTGACCTTGAGGACCACAAGGGGAAGCTGCAAGGCAAACAGAAGGTGGTTAGAGGAGGAACTGGAAGCCTTCCTTGGGGTCTCACCAGGGTGAGGCCACCTACAAAGCCATGGCTGGAGCAGAGTGAGGGTTATGTGTGGGGTGCTGTGAGCTTCCAGCCCTTCAATTCCCTTTGGGATTGTCTTTGAGCCTGGGGGGCAGCTCTGGCTGGGGTGAGCTAAGGGCACTGCCAGCATGGCATGGAGAGGTGGCATCTCCTACTGCCTTTGCAAGAATCACAGAATGGCTTGAGTTAGGAGGCACCTTAAAGACCACCCAGTTCCAAACCCCCTGCCACGGGCTGGGACACCTTCCACTAGCCCAGGTCACTCCAGCCTGGTCTGGAACACTTCCAGGGATGAGGTGGCCACAACTTCTCTGGGCAACCCCTTCCAGTGCCTCCCCACCCTCACAGTGAAGAAGCCAACGATGTGGGGACCTCCTGCACCCCCAGAGCCCCAGGAGACTGCACTCTGCTGTCACCTCGGTGTCTGGTGGCCTGATGGATAACAGTTTCCTGCTTCCCACTGCCCATTCCCACATCCCTACCCCAGGTTTCCAGGGAGCAGCTTCCCATGCCACCCACTCAGCTCTGCTGTCCCTTCCTCAGCCTGCTGGAGCCTGTGTGAGCCCCGCAGGACTCCCCTGCTCCGGGAGGTGCAGCCCCTCAGGCAGGGCTGCCTGGGGCAGGATTCCCCTGGGACCAGCCCCTGGCTGCCCGCCCACAGCTCTCTCCTGGCCCCCAGGCTGGAGGAGGGTGATGCAGAGGAGCCCTGTGCCCTTCCCCAGCCCTGCTCTCACCTTCTCATTTCTGGCAACCAAGTCGTGATCCAGGGAGACCACTCGGAACTTCACTGCAAAGAGCCAGCGCGGAGGTGGGGTGGGGGAATCGGCAGGGAGAGGGAGTCTCCAAGGGGAAGGGAGATGGAAACCCACCCCGAGCCCAGCAGGGGGGCACAGCCCCCAGGCAGCACAGCCCCCGGTGCTGACAGCATGTGCTGACACTGCCCTGCCACAGTGCTGGGCTTCCCAGCGCATCCCAGGAGGAGCTCTCCTGCTTCCCATGCAGCGCAGGAGCAAGGCTGAGCCCCCCGCCCCACCAGGACCTTCAGCCCAGGGCAGGGTGGCCCATCCTGCCCCTCTCACCTTGCTGCCCAGGCTTGTAGACAGCCCTGTCTGTCTGTATGAAGATGCCAGGCTGCAGGGCTTTCAGCATCACCTTCTTCTTCTTGAAGACTTGGAGGGACTCTCCCTGGATGGCGACGTGCAGCTCTGCCAGCTCCTTGCTCCCTTTGGCAGGGGCTGGAGCCTGCCACGGCCAACAGCAGGTGAGGACAAGGATGTGCCCTGGCCACCGTGTCCTGCTCCCTCCTAGGAACCTTCCCCCACAGCAGCACCTTCCCAAAGACAGGGGCTGGCAAGAAATGTCTCCCCCCAAGCCCCCTGCCCCAGCCTGCAGGTCTGCGGCCAGAGGATTTCAGCCACCGAAGGGACTGGGCTGAGCTTGGAGTCAGAGAGCACAGACTGGGTTGGGTTGGAAGGGACCTCAAGAGGTCATCTTGTCCAAGCCCCCTGCTGTCAGCACAGACATCCCCAGCTAGTTTAGGTTGCTCAGAATGGTTCTACCTTCACAGGGGATGAGGTCCCACCAAAAGATGAGGAGGTCACCCTCACTGCCAGCCCCACAGCCCCTTGCTAAGGGGATCTGGTGGAAGCTGCTTGGACACTGGGGTGTCCAGGGCACCCCATTCCAAGCCTACAGCTCTGTGTGGAGTGAGACTCACAGGGAAGGTGATGTTCAGGTACAAACGAGGCTCCTGGACTTCTCTCTCCAGCAGGGTGATGTTCTGGGTCTTGTCTGCTCTCTGTAGCTGGATGGTCACCTGGACAGGCTTGTGGAGCCCACTCAGATGGACCCACAGGGTCGTGGTGCGGGGGTGGTAGATGACAGCTGGGCAGGTGACCACATAGCTCCTGGCAAGCAGAAGGTGTGGGGATGAGACCCACCCCAGCACAGACTCCACAGAGGTCAGCAAGGGCTGACCCAGAGAAACCAGTGCTGGGCTGCAGGGCCACCTCCTCCAGCCTCCCTGCTCCGCTTCTGGGCTCCCCTTGGACTTCTCAGCTCAGCAAAGCAAAGGCTCAGCTCACACAGGGGCTGCAGGTCAGGCAGCAGCCACAGCCACCAGCCCCAGCAGCCCCCGGAGGCCAGAATACTCCATGCTCACGGGCAGGGACAGTCCAGCAGCCTGGGCAGGTCCACCCTGGCCAACAGCCACCCAGACAGCAAGGATTAGATCCCACTGCATCCTGCCAAGGGTCCAAGGCTCTGTGCCCTCCCACCAGGCATGGACAGGCAGACAGACAGACAGGCAGAGAGCTCTTACGGTGCTGCAGATGCCCAGGTTGTGAGCTGCAAGGTGAGGAGCAGCAGGATGGGAAGGGCAGCCTGGGACCTCATCTCTCCAGCTGCCTGCAGACCTCAGGGACAGTCACAGCCTCCTTCTCCAGGGGTTGGGTGTCCCTAGACCTGCACCTGCTCTGCTGCAGGCTCTGAAATGAGATCTTTGCTTTGCAGCCAGGGAGCAAATGAAGCTTGGCAGAGGGCTCCAGCAGGGAGCTGCAGATATAGCCAAGGCAATGTTTGCCATCTGCCCACAGCTGCCTGGGTTCAAGGCTCCCACAGGTTTCTGCAATGTGAGCAAAGGTTCCTGTAGGCTCTAAAGGCCCCAAAGCAGGGGGAGAACTCTCCTACAAACTGGGTTTCTGGGAAGTGAGGGCAGGAGCAAGTTGCCCAAACGAAAGCAGACTGTAGTCCCTGAGCCAACCCCTGGGCTGGCAGCCATCTGTCACCAGGGCTTCTTTCCAGGGCATTTCAGGTGCAGCCCAGCAGCAGCTCCAGGGGTCAGGCTGTGTTTGTGCCAAGTCTCCTCCACTTCCATGGAATCATTGATGGGCAGAGGAGTAGGAAGCCTTTGGGCTGTCCTGGCAGCTCCACCTGCTCTCAGTGCCCTGCACCTGGGAGCTGGGCACCAGACAGGGCATGGCTGAGCTGCCCCTTCCTGTCCTGGGGGGAATTTAGGGAGGTTGATGCAGCTGTGGGTCAGGCACAGTGTCCTGAGTGCATCTCCTGCTCCAGGGCTTTTTTAGTCTCCTTCCTTTTGGGGATGCTGAAGGGAATGGAACATCTCTGCTATGAGGAGAGCCTGAGGGAGCTGGGGCTTGGAGCTTGGATACGAGGAGGGTGAGAGGTGACCTCAGCAATGGTTCGAAAGATGTGCAGTTGAGTGGCAGGAGGCTGGAGCCAGCTCTGCTGGGTGATGCCCAGTGCCAGCACAAGGGCAGTGGTGGAAGCTGAGGCAGAGGGAGAAACATGAGGAGAAATTCTTTGCCTGTGAGGGTGCCAGAGCCCTGGCACAGGCTGCCCAGGGGGGCTGTGGAGTCTCCCTCTCTGGAGATCTTCAAACCCTGCCTGGATGTGTTCCTGTGTGAGCTGCTCCAGGTGATGCTGCTCTGGCAGGGATTGGAGTGGATGAGCTCTCAAAGTCCCTTCCAGCCCCTGACACTCTGTGATTCTGTGATGTGGGGAGAGGCAGAGGCAGTGCTGGGGGTAGCCATGGGTGATCCTTCAGCAAGCTGAGTGCTGTGGATGGCATCTGAGGGGTGAGGTCCACCCAGAGACACCCGGGCAAGCTGCAGCAGTGGGGCCATGAGAACCTCAGGAGGTCCAACCAGGCCAAGTGCAAGGCTCTGCACCTGGACCAGGACAACTCCCACTGTTAACCCAGGCTGGGGGGTGAAGGGGAGCCCTGTGGAGAAGGACTTGGGGGTGCTAGGGGATGCAAAGCTGGACAGGAGCCAGCACTGAGAACTGCACCTGGGCAGGCTTCACCTCCTGTCTCCAAAGCTGTGCAAGCCATGGCCAAACAACTCTCTGGCCTGGCATCCTTCCTGCTGTGGGCAGCAGCTGGCTGCTGTGCAGGACGTTCTGTACAACCATGGCCATTGTCCAGGCCAAAACAGCAGCAGCAGGGAGGAGACTTCTGAGCAGCAACTCACTGAAGCAGGAGCTCTCACTTGGAGGTGGCCAAGGGCAGCTTGCACATGAGGTCCTTTCCCAGAAATCCTCTTTATTCCCTTCCTGCCTGAGCTGGCTCGGGGGTCCCACCACCTGCCCACCACCATGGGTGTGCTTTGGCTGCCAGAGCCTTGAACCCAGCCAGGCTTGGGTCTGGTGGTTAAACATTGTCCCAGCTGGCTGCCAGCCAGAGCCTTTTGCTTGCCACCAGCAGGGAAGTGAAAGCTTGAGGAGAAGAAGCAGCCCCAGCAGAGGGGCTCTGGGACCCCCTTGCTTCCACCTGACCCTCCAAGCATGAGCTCTGCAGCCACCCTGCCTTGTCTGCTGCTTTTCATCTTCTCCCTGCCAGCTGGAGCACCTGCAAAGCCGTAAGCCCTCTGTGTCTGCCTGTCCATGCCTGCTGGGATGGTCTGGCCTCGCTGGTGGCATGGTCTGGCCTCACTGGTGGCATGGTCTGGCCTCACTGGTGTGACAATCCTCACCACGATCCCATTGCTGCTCGGGGTGGAAGTGCTCGGGGTGCTGGGTGGTCCCCACAGAGGACTTTGCACCTGGGATTGCTGTCTCTGGGCTGCTTTGCTATAGGTGCAACCTCATGCAGAAGCCAGGGGGTCCGCAGAGCCTTTCCTCCCTCCTCAGGTGGAGCCCTGGGCTGTTCCCAAGGTGTCTGGGTCAAGCAGGCTCCACTCCAGGCTCTGTCCTGGCCTCCCTGGGAGCTGGGAGGGGGAAAGGTGCAGTCCTGCAGGGATCACCCAGGGCTAGAACAAAACCCAAGTGCCCCCCACCTGAAGAGCCTGGAGTGGAAAGGAGCCCTGGGGCTTGGGGGTTGGGGGTGTCCCTGCTATCCTCCACTCTCCAGGTGTCCCCTCCCTAGGCACTATGTGGTGCTCTCCCCCTCTGCCTTCTACTACCCATACACGGGCAAAGTGCACGTCCACCTCATGGACCTGGATGCACCTGTGAGGGTCACCCTCCACCTGGAAACCAGCCACCATGTCCCTGACCTTGTCGTGGAGCAGCAGGGCAGTGGTGTCCTGCAGCTGGACTGGCCTCGCTTCCTCGCCGTGAGTACAGCCCCACCGAGGGGCTCAGGAGCTCGGGAGTCAGAGTCACAGAACCAGTCAGGGCTGGAAGGGACCTCAAGGATCAGCCAGCTCCACCCTCTCTGCCATAGGCAGGGGCACCTCACACTAGATCAGGCTGCCCACAGCCTCATCCAGCCTGACCTTAAACACCTCCAGGGATGAGGCTTCCACCACCTCCCTGGGCAACCCCTGCCAGGCTCTCACCACCCTCATGCTGAACAACTTCTTCCTAACATCCAGTCTGACTCTCCCCATTTCCAGCTTTGTTCCATTCCCCCCAGTCCTGTCACTCCCTGACAGCGTAAAAAGTCCCTCCCCAGCTTTCCTGTAGCCCCCTTCAGGTACTGCAAGGCTACAAGAAGGTCACCTCAGAGCCCTCTCCTCTGCAGCCTGCACAACCCCAACTGCCTCAGTCTGCTCACAGCAGAGCAGCTCCAGTGCTCTGCTCATCCTCGTGGCCCTTCTCTGGACATGCTCCATCACCTCAACATCCCTCTAGTAATAGGGAAGGGGCATCCACCCCCTGCCCACTGCCAGAGCCAGGCTGGGAGATCTGGCAGGGCACAGGAGGTCCAGACTGCAGGGGCGAGGAGTGAGGAGGTGAAGAGAGGAGGGACATGGGGGATGCAGGAACCTTGTGGGCTTCATCCACGTCGCCTTCCCACGCACACCAGTGCCCTGGTGCCTTGGTGGGGCAGCAGGGTGGTGATGCTGGGGGCTGGGTGTGGGGTCTCAGTGGCACCCAGCAAAGGCTTTGCCACCACTTCTGCTGTTTCCTCGGGGGCAGATTTCTGTCGATAGCGAAGACTTGTACGAGATCGCGGAGCTGCAGGTCTCCATCCAGGGAGGCTCCCTGCAGGTCTTTGAGAAGAAGCTGATTCTGGTGGAGTCCTTGAAGCTGGGAGTCTTGTTCCAGACAGATAAGGATTTCTATGAGCCTGGGCAAACCGGTGAGGGGCAGGGGCTGCTGGAAGAGCCTGCAGGCTGCTGGCATGAGATGCCCAGGTTAGGGCCCTGGGCTGCGGCACTCACTCCTGCTTCTGCCTTTGCTCTCTGCAGTGAAGCTTCGAATCGTTTGCTTGGACCAGCACCTGATGCCCAGCAACAAGAAGGTGAGATGGGGACAGGGTACAGGGTGGGCATGGAGGGTCCCCATGTGCCCAGGGTGAGCAGTCTGGGCAGCAGTGACACAGCCTTCAGTGGCACCACAGAGACACAGCCTTCAGTGCCACCACAGAGACAGCCTTCAGTGCCAGCACAGAGACACAGCCTTCAGTGGCACCACAGAGACACAGCCTTCAGTGCCACCACAGAGACAGCCTTCAGTGCCACCACAGAGACAGCCTTCAGTGCCACCATAGACACAGCCTTCAGTGCCACCACAGAGACACAGCCTTCAGTGCCACCACAGAGACACAACATACAGTGCCATCAGGGACACAGCCTTCAGTGCCACCACAGAGACAAAACATATAGTGGCACCACAGACACAGCCTTCAGTGGCACCACAGAGACACAGCCTTCAGTGCCACCACAGAGACACAACATACAGTGGCACCACAGAGACACAATATACAGTGGCACCACAGAGACACAACATACAGTGCCATCAGGGACACAGCCTTCAATGCCACCACAGAGACACAGCCTTCAGTGCCACCACAAGCATGCAGGAGATGCATGTTGGGAAGGAACTCCCCAGACACCCAAGGGATGTGGCACAGCCTGAGTGCCCTGGGCACAGCTCCTTGCACTTCATACTGGCACAGCTCTGTGGGGGCTAAGCCAGAGCCCCCAGACCCAAACCCCATCTCAGCTCCAGGTGCTTTGACCATGCTGAAGGTTTCCTTTCTCTTTCTTTGCAGCTTCCCATGGTGACCATAAAGGTGAGTTGTCACCAGGTGCCCACCTACCAGCTCCCTCAGGAGGAGCAAAGGACCCCAGCAGGTGTGTGGAGTTGGGGACAAGGAGCAGGGAAAGGGACATCCCTGCCCTGGGTGCTGAGAGAAGTTATGAGGAGAGAGGAGAAGGATTTGGGATCCTCATCCTTGTTTCCAGCCCACTCAGGTCAGCTTGCAGGATGGGGGTGTCCTCTGGGCAGATGATGCTAAGGGACAGGTGCCATAGATGGAGATGGCAGTGCCTATGGCCACAGAGACTCTGACCCAAGCTGGAGGAAGCCCTTAAGCTCCCAGTCTGGGCTGGAGCTGCCCTGCCGGCTCCAGCTGCTGTGGCCAGGTTGGGGCTTGGCTCATGCAGCCTCCTGGGGACAGTTTTCCTTTGGGGGTGAGGTGGGTGATGCCCACAGGGTTGCTCTGAGCATGGTGGCAGGGCAAAACCTCTGCTTCTTGTGGAGGTACTGAGCAGGACTTGAGCCCTCGAAGCTGCCAGAGCACCACCACCACCACGCAGCCCACGAGCGAGGGCTGACTCCACCTGTCCCTGTGTGCAGGACCCCAACTCTAAGCATGTGAAGAGGTGGCAGAAGGTGAGGCCACGGCAGGGCATCGTGGAGCTGTCCTTCCTGCTGCCCATAGGCTCTGCGCTGGGCACCTACTCCATCTCGGTGGGCAAAAGGACCCACGAGTTCCGCGTGGAGAAGCAGGGTGCGTGGGGGGACACAGGCTGGGCTCTGCGCGGTGCCCTCGGGAACCGCCGGGTGGGATGGGCAGGAACTGCCGCAGCAAGCAGTGGGCACAGCTCCGTGCCCCGTGGTGTGTGTGTGTGTCGCAGGGCTGCCCCACTTCGCAGTGCTGCTCCAGCTGCCCCGCACCGTGACGGTGGAGGACACGAAGATCCCCCTGAGTGTCTGCGGGCGGTGAGTGGCAGAGCAGCACCCAGCGACCAGCCTGGCTGCTCCCGGGGTGATGCCCACCCGCGGCCACCCACCCACCCACCTTCTGCTCCCCCGACAGGAACCCCTCCGGGACACCTTTCCGGGGAAGGGCTGAGGTCAGGCTGTGCCAGTACAGCAACCTCCCGGAGAGAGCGACCCGGACCTGCGCCATCTCTAGGGGCCAGGTGAGGGCATCGGCAGAGCCAGAAGACACAGCGGGGGTGGCCCTGGAGATGTCTGCCCGTGCTGGGCTGGGCATGCCTGGGTGCTTCAGCTGGGCATGCCTGGGTACTTCAGCTGGGCATGCCTGGGTGCTTCAGCTGGGCATG
>WBNM01025137.1:6741-24339 GCA_013399055.1 Ramphastos sulfuratus
ATCCACAGAGAAGCAGGTGACCATTTCACCAGTTTTGTCCTGATGATGACTTTATGACTCAGCACCATAGTAACAGCCTGAAATGGTGACCCATTTCAAAGCACTAACATCAGAGAGTGAGCAAGAGGACTGCTACAGACAGACACAGCTCTGGCACAGTTCACACAAGATATGTTCAGGATCTTTAGCCCACTATAGACTGACAGCAACCCAGAGAGTTTTTGTGGCTTTCATTCTTTGCCTGCTTAAAAAATGATGTGCTGCAGTTGTTTCTAAGACAACAGCTGCCACGTTTCAAAGTTCCCTTTTCGCTTCTACCAAAAACCCCAACAATGCAAAGCATAAGGCTGCATAAGAAAATACAGCTCTGGAGGTAAACCAGTGCAAAATGAACATTGTCCCTAAGATTCCAAGAGGGATGACTCCAGACTGCAGGAGGAAAGACACTCCATATGCTAAGCAATAAGCTGTGATGAGACCAGAGCATCAGATTACAGGAATCAGAGAAAGAACATTTTTTTACCCCTACTAACTTTCTTTTTTTTAAAAACTATTTCTAACTCTAAAATCACAAAAAAGACTTTTTCCTAAACCCTAAGGCATGATCTTTCCTTCCCCTAGGAGACTGAGTGACTGCCAACATCACACTGCTGCCCAAGGACCTTAATGCACTTTGCAAAAATCATTAATTGAACCTCACACAGCAAGTCTGGATCTTTTGTTTTACAACAAGGAAAGTGCCACCACCAAAAACTAAGGAGAAGAAGATCTGACAACAGCCCAACCACCTGAAAGAAAACATCCTGCAGAGCACAGCAGAGAGGTGATGCTGGGAGGGCAGAGAATAAAACACAGTGGTTCATCTCTCAGCAGTGTTTCTACTAGACCAAGCTTCCAGTATGTAATATTAGGTTGGTTGAGATTGAAAAATGAGTATTTAAGAGCCAGTTCCAGTATGTAATATTAGGTTGGTTGAGATTGAAAAACTGCTATTTAAAAGCCAGTTTGCTTAATCCTGGCCCTCTTCTGCTTTCTCACCATACCTACAGAACTGCTGCACCTTATAGTAGCCTTCCAGTATCTGAAGAGGGCTACAGGAAGGCTGGGGAGGGACTATTGACAAGGTCTTGTAATGACAGGACAAGGGGCAATGGGTTTAAACTGGCAGAGAGGAGATTTAGACTGGATGTTAGGAGGAAGTTCTTTGCAGTGACGGTGGTGAGACACTGGCACAGGTTGCCCAGGGAGGTTGTGGAGCACAGAATCACCCAATGTGATCAAAGATCACATTGGGTGATTCTGTGCTCCACAACCTCCCTGGAGGTGTTCAGGACCAGGATGGACGAGGCCTAGAGCAATCTATTCTAGTGGGAGGTGTCCCTGCCTATGGCAGGGGGCTGGAACTGGCTGAGCTTTGAGATCCCTTCCAACCTTACCATTCTATGATTCTATAATGTTCTCCTATTATGTGGGACACACTAACACAAGCTCAAAGACAACTCCTAACAAAAGTTGAAGTTCTATTTTGTATTCCCTGAAGAAATAGCATGCACAGAATTCCTCTATTCATACTCATGATGTTAGGAAGAAGCTCTTTGCAGTGAGGGTGGTGAGACACTAGCACAGGTTGCGGAGCACAGAAGCACAGAATGTGATCAAACCTCCCTGAAGGTGTTCAAAACCAGGTTGGATGATGCCCTGAATGACCTGTTCTAGTGGGAGGTATCCCTGCCTATGGCAGGGGGTTGGAACTGGCTGAGCTTTGAGGTCCCTTCCAACCTTACCATTCTATGATTCTATGTTAGGCTTTGAAAGACTTAACTGAGTAAGAAAGAAAACACCCAGAAGACTAAATGGAAATGGAAAAACCACACACACTCATACACTTTCAGCTCTTTGAGCCCCAGTACATGACTGATACCATGGCTGCTACTCAGAGGAGGTACTGTGGCATCCTGTGGAGCTGGCTACTGCCTGACACCAAAGGCACCTCCTCGCAACAGAAGCGAGCACAGTCTGCACTACAGAGTCTGTTGCTATCATGGCAAAGAACGTTTTCAGATCGGATTTGTTTCCAAAGCACAAAGGAATTCACCTCCTATAGCCTGTCAGGCAGAGGGGAGGACATTCCTCCCTCTGCTCTCAGGAAATTAAAGTTACCCAACTGCTGAGTGTTGTTAAGCCACCTCAGGCTCTTCCTGATGCCAACGCTGAAAGGTGTCAAATGCCTTCACCTTACATTTCAGTCAGAGGACGGTAAGGGAGCAGAGTAGCACACAGCCAAGCTCAAACAGAAAGCTTATTTTGTTTCCTCTTGTGATGGTTTGGGAGTTCCCTGCCCTCTCACACTTTGTAAAATCCCCAGACTAGACTCAGCCAGCTTCAGTTAAGGACTGAAGCTCTATTTACAGCTCAGCACAATGTACAAGCAGAGACAGACACAATAGACAGGAATAGTTACAGACATAGACAAGTTAAAGGGAATACAGAAACACAATTCCCCTCCCAGAAATCAGAGTCCCCAGCAGAGGCTTCCAACCACCCTTCCACCTTCTCCCCACCCCTCTACCTTACCCCAGGGTCTGCCTTACATGCAAGGTGAGTTTGGAGGATGGGCAAGGGGGGTTAGAAGCAGAGTGGTTGGTTAGGTTACTCAGCAGAGAGGAGACGACCAGAACAGCTCCCAGAAAGAGAGACTCTCTCCCTTACCTATGTTTGTGTCCCTGTTCTCATACATCTCAGCAAGCCTATGAGTGAAGCAGACATCACCACTGTTTGCTTTTCACAGCCTGATTTTGGGTTTTTTTTTCATTAAAATATTCCAATTAGCCTCAAACCAACACACCTCTGAACCAGAAACACTTCAGAGCACTAATACATGCAGCTCCAAGTTATTTCCTCTTCTGCTTTTTTTTCCCCTTTAGCTTGTCTCATTGCTGAGCATTGGCTGCTGCTTAGTGCAGGGCTAGAGAGCCACTCCTCTGAAGCTGACACAGAGCAATCCAGCCCAGAGGACTGCCCTTCTCAGCAGCAACCTCAACTACAACCCATCGAACAGCAGCTACAGGCTCTCAAGTCCATACAGGCCAGCTGCAGCCAAGGAAGGTTCCCAGCTGCAGCTAGTGCCTTATGAAAGGTTACTCTGTGTCCTGCAGTTGTGGGCACACAGTGGGCACTCCCTCAGCCTGGCAAAGGAAGCCTATCCCACACCCTCATTCATGAAAAGGTAGCTGAGGTCTCCAAAAGGCCTGATATAATGACAACTAATGCCTCTGGGAATCTAAAAGAATGCAAGAAGCAGCAAGTTTCTTGACTAAGGCAATGGAAAAGTGCTGATATTTAAGTTTTAGGTCCAGTTTTCACCTCGTTTAGATCCGTTTTGCACTAGGGTACAGCATGACACAACCACAAGCTGCTATACAAAATAATTCACCTTTCTCTTTCCTGTTCTTCAGTTGCCAAGATAAAGCAGAAGGTTCTACACTGCTTCATCCTCCCAGAAAGGAAATCTTAAAATGTATTTGTTGGAGTTTTTTATGTGTTTGCAGTTGCTGGTGCTTTTTGTTCTACACTTTCTCCAAATGGCTCTAAGAACAAAAAGCACAATTTTCTGAAGCTGCTGAGATTTTCATGGCACCTGACCAAAGGAAATAAAAAAAAATATAGTAAAACTGAGCACTCCAAATACACTGTTCTTGGCAAAAGCAAAGACAGCTTCTCTGGAAGGTCTCAGTCCTTGTCACTACACAAAACTTGCCTAGACAACACCAGTAAGAGAATCATTACACTATTTAGTAACAATCCATGACAATCTTCTGTGTTCCCTCTCCAGAAACACTTAGGAAATAGAGTTGCTGCTGGATTCTCTCACTTTAACACCAGTTTTGTACCTCACTTGACAATCTCTTCAGGTTTGTGTGCCCACAAGTTAAATACACAGGCATACAAAGGAGGAAAAGACAAAAGGGATGCGCATACGGTAAAAGAAAACATCAATGCAAGGGTTGAGTGGCCATAAATTTGCCATCCAGACATTTAGGCTATGAAAAGAAAGCTTTCCAGGCACACTTGTCAGGCTGTGGAGCAGCCATGGAGAAGATCCAACTGGACACAAGGCAGCACTGAGCCAGTCTATAAAAAGAATGAGCTAAGTGGCTGAGGTAACAGAGATCTGTGCCTGATGAGCCAAGCAGTCCCTCTCCATCTGATGTCCCTTCAGAGAAGCGCTGCTGTGAAATCAAACTCGAGATGACTACTAAGCAGCTGCTCTGTACTTCAGCACTGCCATACAGGAGTATTTTCCAGATTCTCTATCACCTGAACCTGAAATGAGCAAAGTTTTTCTAGCCCAAATCCATGCATATTCATGGCAGTCCCAATAAAGCATGAGGTGATTGTCCCTCTGTGCTCAGTGAGGTTGCACCTTGAGTGTCGTGCTCAGCTCTGGGCACCGCAGCACAGGAAGGACATGGAGGGGCTGGAGCAGGGACAGAGAAGGGTGACTGAGCTGGTGAGGGGCTGGAGAACAAGGCTGTGAGCAGTGGCTGAGGGAGTTGGGGCTGTTCAGCCTACAGAAAAGGAGGCTGAGGGAAGACCTTCCTCTCCCTGACCTACTTGTTCTCACAAGTGACTGATGACAGAACAAGAGGGAACAGCCTCAGACGGCACCAGGAGAGGTTTAGGCTGGACATTAGAGATGACTTTTTCATTGAAAGGGTTGTGAGGCACTGGCACAGGCTGCCCAGGGAGGTGAAGTTGCCATCCCTGGCCATGTTTAAAAGCTACCTAGATCTGGTGCTTGGGGATGTGGTGCAGTGCCAGGCTTGGTGCAGTGGCGGAAGGGCTGGGCTTGATGATCTCAGAGGTTCTTTCCGCCCTGGATGATTCCATGATTCTGTGATTAGTTTTCCAAGAACTCATTATGGCAGGTTAATGATCCTTAGGTGGTAAGTTACTTCCTTTCATCTCCTCCATCATTGCTGCTTCTGGTTCTTCTTGTGACCTGTGCTCCAGTTGTTAGAAACCACAATATCAACTGCAGCAAAGTTCAGCCTCGAGTGTCTGCTCCTGTAGATAGATCTCCTCTCAAAAAGATTACCAAATGCTTACAGATACATTCCACAGTGCAGTTACTGAGATTGGTGCTGCCTGTCCCAGCAATGGTGAACTTTCACCAAGCTGAAGGGGAAATTTTGCTTCAGAAGGCAGGACACTGCTTTAAGCAGTGACAATGTGCAAACTACCTTCTGGGTTGTGCTAGTTTGCCTAGCTTTGGGGTTGGGTTTTTTTGTTTCACTGAGCCAGAGTAGCTACTGAATCAGCAGCTTTTCTTGCTAAAGTCACAGCAACTCCCATCAGAGAACACAAACATTAGCAGATAGGAAAATGCTTTCAAAATTAACGGTCTAAAAATCCACCAAGCCTAGTTTAAGAAGGTGAAAAGAACCACAAAGGCAGACTTAGTGAGCTGGTTGGATCTGCACTGTTAGCCCCACTCTCTAGGTTTGCTGGGGCCTGAGTCTTGTCATGAGGGTACCCAAGGTGTGGAAACCTCAGCTGTACTGAAGGCAGAGTTACAGCAAGCAGCACCAGCTGTTTGGCTGCAGTGACCCAGGAATCATCACCATCACATGTCCCAGTTACTGGGGCACTCTGCTAGCAAGATCAGCAGGTCGTGATGGTTACACTAAGCTCTACTCATAAAAGCATTAAACGTGAGGACTAAATGTTCAAAATAATTCCCTGCTCAAGTGCCTCAATGTCAGAGAGCCCTAACTGGCACAGAGCATTATTGCTCCAGGAATCCCATGTCTCAACAGCAGGCCCTGGGAGCACCATCTGGACTCTCCCAAGAGCCCTGCTACTTCATCCAGTTGAAAACTAGTCTTCTTCAAACAAACACATGGGGGGATTATCACACCATACTGAATTCCCAGGACTCCTGCCTCTCTAGAATCCTCCTCCACATCCTGGCAGCATAACCAGGGGGCCAATAACACACCAAACCACGACACTAACTGCAAATCAGCAACCTCAAACTCTGGGCCATGGCAGGGAAGCATCTTTAGTGATGATGCAAAACATTTCCCTTGACTTTCACATGGAAGCTCCCTTTTTCAGTTTCTCTCACATGCTTTTTCTCCTTTACTAGTTTCTTGAAGAAGAAACTGGACACAAGATCTGCCACCTGTTGAAATTTTGAAGGCAGGAAACACTTCTAGAAAATATCTTGGGAATCAAGGTAGCTTATGTTTGGAGTCATCACTTTTACCATACAAGTGTGCACTTCATTACTTGGTAATAGAACAAAAAATGGCTTTTCAGTTATGCAAGATGCACCTCACACCACTAATGTGTAATGGCTTTCTGAAAAGGTAATGACAGATGCTCAAAAAAATGAAATGGGGGATTACAAAACTTGTTATGTAAAAGTAGTCTGCCAGCTGGGTCACAGTCTCAGCTGGTATAAAGGAGTGATGATGATGTTCTGTCATATGTACCCTTAAATAGAATCATAAAATGGTTTNACTGAATCTGGAGCCAAATTAACCATATTACTTTGTGCTTTAATCTGACTAAATCTCACAAATGAAGCATCATCAGTGTAGGTCAGCACCTGATACCCCTGCTTTCCAGAGGGCCTCCTGCATGCTCAAGGTAAGGCTGCCAGCAATTCAGCAGAAGGGATGCTTCCCCTCAGAAATTACACCTCCCCATTATAAAACATACTGAGTGGGAATTGAAGATATCAATTTATGTTTTTTTCTTGTTTCTAAAACCTGTTATGAACTGTATTGTGAGGGATGATCTTGTATTAAAAAGGTTGACTTATCCAAAATGTTTTCCATCTCCTTTCCCCTGAGCATGGGCTCGGTGCAGCATTTCTAAGACCACTGTCAGCAGTTTATAGAGCAGCCAGAAGTAATTATTTTCCTCTCAGAGGCAGTGAAATAAAAAAGCTGTTGCTGAATTGGAGAGGAATACAGAAAAGTATTTAAAGAGGTACAGAAAAAAAAAACAGGGAATACATGAATCCTTTATGCCTAACACAGATACAGGATACAGGAAAACTTCCCCAAAAGCCTTCCCCCCGACCAAGCTAAACCTCAAAATGCCAGGACTCATCTTCTCCCCACTGGCTCCTGTTAGACCCTAGCAGGCCTTGTTGAGCAGCAAGAAACGTGCTGTGGCCTTGGAGGCTGCAGGCAGGTTACTCCCTCATTAGGCATCTCTGGAGAGCCAAAGGAAGAGAGAGAAAAGAGAGAGCTTTGGCTTTGCTGCTCACTTATAAAGTGACAGCAGGATTAGGGATTGAGTAACAAAATGATTTCCGGGGTCCACCTCCTGGACCTCTCTGGAGAACTCAAGGGGACCTGGGCCAAACTACTCCAACCACATGCAGCTCTTCCAAACAAAATGTCAAGTGCAGCAGACTCCAAGCCCTTGCATTTGTGACAAGGCTGGTTACAGCGTCGCCGCTGCGTGCAGATGCACTATCAAGTGCACCTTCTCATATGACTAATTCTCCAATTAAGACTGAACCAGCTTCGTGCCAGAAACACAACAAACACGTGGGAAGATCTTGCTCTTGCTCTATGGGGATTTATTATCAAAGATACACTCATTTTACTCTAATCTACTTGTTTTGACTCTGACATTTACAATATGCAAATTTCGTGCTGCCAAAAAAAAAAAAATTAACTGCCTCTTACTGTCTTGAAACAGTTTAGCATGACATCTACAGGGAAAAAAAAAAAAGAAGTTAAAAGCAGAAGACAGGCAAACACTTGGAAAGCTTCTTTCAGCTACTTGGATCTCCATGCCGTTGCAAACATATTAGCAGCAGGACCCAGGCTACTTAATCTGAGACTTGTTCAGATCTCTGTACATAAACCACATGCAACAGTGATTGCTGGGATAACTGAGGAAGTCCAACCTTTCCCTCTGTCTACAAACTGGTGAGACCCCATCCTGAGTACTGCGTTCAGTTCTGGGCTCCCCAGAGGGACAGGAATCTGCTCAAGAGAGGCCAAGGGAGGGCTAGGAAGATGATGAGGGGACTGGAGCACTGCCTGCTGAGGAGAGGTTGAGGGACCTGGGAACTTTTGGCTTGGACAACCTGTTCTGCTCTGCCTCATGCTTCAGACCAGCTTAGCCCTGATGTTTTGGGCTTGAACTACCTGGAAACCTAAGTGCCTCAGGTTTACCAGGAGAAGGCATTAAGTGCCTCATGATATGGTGAGAAGTGCCACTAACATCGTGCTCTCTGCACATCTGCAAGAGATCTGCCTGCATCTCTGCAAACCTCTGTGCCAAGAGGAACCAGGATCAGGTCAGAGATCATCTGCTTCTTTCCCAGCACCCTGCTGGAGCCTGGGAAGGTCTTGAAGCCTCTCAACAGCTATCAAGATGCTAAGCAGTTCCAACACTGCTGCAAAGGAGCCAGGGACTATCTCTGAATTCCACTCCACTGCCATGAGTGACTTTCCCTAGGGCTCCAGGCTGCCTATTCACAAGTGGGGCAAAGACATTTTGTGGCTAAACCTTTCCAATTTTCTGATTCTCCTGAATTACTAAATTGCCCATAAGCATCTTTGTGAAGATTTTCCCAAAGGATTAGAACCCAAATGTAAGTAGTTTGTATAGANGCCAAGGGAGGGCTAGGAAGATGATGAGGGGACTGGAGCACTGCCTGCTGAGGAGAGGTTGAGGGACCTGGGAACTTTTGGCTTGGACAACCTGTTCTGCTCTGCCTCATGCTTCAGACCAGCTTAGCCCTGATGTTTTGGGCTTGAACTACCTGGAAACCTAAGTGCCTCAGGTTTACCAGGAGAAGGCATTAAGTGCCTCATGATATGGTGAGAAGTGCCACTAACATCGTGCTCTCTGCACATCTGCAAGAGATCTGCCTGCATCTCTGCAAACCTCTGTGCCAAGAGGAACCAGGATCAGGTCAGAGATCATCTGCTTCTTTCCCAGCACCCTGCTGGAGCCTGGGAAGGTCTTGAAGCCTCTCAACAGCTATCAAGATGCTAAGCAGTTCCAACACTGCTGCAAAGGAGCCAGGGACTATCTCTGAATTCCACTCCACTGCCATGAGTGACTTTCCCTAGGGCTCCAGGCTGCCTATTCACAAGTGGGGCAAAGACATTTTGTGGCTAAACCTTTCCAATTTTCTGATTCTCCTGAATTACTAAATTGCCCATAAGCATCTTTGTGAAGATTTTCCCAAAGGATTAGAACCCAAATGTAAGTAGTTTGCATAGAGTTTGTGGGCAGGGCTGTTTGGAAATAAAATAGCTACATATTTTATAATTCCTGCCTCATTAATTGCCACAACCAATTCAGAGACTTTCAAAGCCTGTCTGGATGCATTCCTCTGTGACCTGAGCTACACTGTATGGTCCTGCTCTAGCAAGGGGGGTGGAATTGATCTCTTTAGGTCCTTTCCAACCCCTAACATCCTGTGATCCTGTGAACTCATCACAGACTACAAAACTTTCAGCTAGGAGAGCCCTGTTTAATCTAATGGAAAAAGACATAATAAAATGCAGTGCCTGGAAGCTGAGATTAGATAAATCAGACTAGAAATAGGCACACACTTTTAACAGCAAGAATAGCATACCACAGCTACCATCCACCTAGGGATATTTCAAATACTTCAGCACATCAAGTCAGAGCTGCTGACAGATGTGCCACACAGCTTAGAGGAATGCAGGCTCCATGCAGTAATTCTTAGACAAAGCTCTGTCTCTTGCACCATGCTCCACCTCAGATCATAAACATCTACCATGACATCCCTACTAATGGTAAAAATGTCATCAAGGAGTTGTAGTTCTGCACCCCCCAAGAGATCACAAACTGTATGACAGTTTGGCTCCAGTAGCCCATATCTTTTCTGTCCCATACAAACTGTCTGAGGGCCAGGGATGCAGCTGGGCTGGACAAATGGGAACCAAATTCAGTTCCTTACTCCCAGGCAGGCAGCAGCTGATGGAACTTTGAAAAACTGCCAGATATGTACCCTTATGAAACAGCTTCCCCCCAAAACAGCTTCCCTATCAGTTGCTTGACAATATCAGGGACTCCAAAAAGAAAGAAAGAAAGAAAAACCAGGTCTAATTTGCATCTCCCAGCAGAGGATTGTTACAATGCAGGCTGGAGGGATGACAAAAAAAAAATTTCTCACCTCCCCGGAAAACTAAGAAATTTTGAAATAGTTAATCCTGAAAACACTCTCAAAAGATTAGCTGTGGCTCAACCAACTTTGAATTAAATTAAAAATTATAATCTTTAAAGTTGAACATCCTTACGTAATAACAGCAGAGATGAAGGACTATTAGGGAATAATCTTGTTTATGGATCAGTGAACTCAGAAAATTGCCAAGGCACTGTGAAACATATTCCTTATTCACACCTCATAATTAACTGAGTGTTCTGCAGAGACAGGATGCTGCAATGTTAATCTTCATTATTAGAAAGCTGTTCATTTGGGCTCTGATGCCACTGAAGGTGTCTTGAGTCCTGGCATTTGCAAAGTCCCAGGAGAGAGCATTTTAAATCTATCAAAATAGCAGCCCCTCAAAATGCAATAGAGGGCAGAGGAAGCTTTTGGTCTACAACAAATCATAGCTTGTGCAGAAGGGAAAAAAACCTGTCTCCTTCCCTAGTGTCATCCAGGAGCATTTATCTTTTAAAGGCAATTCCAAGAAGAATGAATTCATAGCATCGTAGAATGGTTAAGGTTGGAAGGGACTTCAAAACTCATCCAGTTCCAACCCCCTGCCATAGGCAGGGACACCTCCCACTAGTACAGCTCACTCAAGGCCNAACAGGTCGCTCAAGACCTCATCCAACCTGGTCCTGAACACCTCTGGGGAGGTTGTGGAGCACAGAATCACAGAATATAATCAAAGATCACATTGGGTGATTCTGTAATGTTCTGTAATGTTCTCCTACTATGTGGGACACACTAACACAAGCTCAAAAGACAAAGCTCCTAACAAAAGCTGAAGTCCTATTTTATATTCCCCAAAGAAATAACATGCACAGAATTCCTCTACTCATATTCATGCACAGTGCCAGGCCAAGTGCCATCTCAGTGGAAAAGTTATCAATCATAGAATGGTAAGGTTGGAAGGGACCTCAAAGATCATACAGTTCCAACCCCCTGCCATAGGCAGGGACACCTCCCACTAGTACAGCTCACTCAAGGCCTTGTCCAACCTGGCCTTGAACACCTCCAGGGAGGGAGCATCACTCCCTGTCCCAAAGCAAAAAAGTAAGGAATTTGGTTTTCCATATTGAGTAATTCCATGATGGAGACAACCATTCAGGATAATAAAGAGGGTCATGATAGTGAGTTCACAGTATGCCAGCCAAGATGAGCAGAGAAATGCTGCTCTGTAATGGACAGATTAGGAAGATCAGCATTAGCAGCCATTTAGACCATAGACCAGGTGACAGTTTCCTAAGGATGAAAATTACTGATGCTTGGACCAAAACACATTTGTACTCTGAGCAATCCACCTTCTGAAAGAAATGCATGACACAAAACTGNGTCAAAATACTGCAAGAGAACCCAAGGTCATCATTGTACAGCAGCTTTGTCTGTGCAGCATTCCTAACACAGTGTTGCAAGAATGGTATCTGCCTTGGTGTCTCATGATTGTATAAAACTGCATCTTATGGGAAGGCAATAAAGGTAATGTTCCCTCTGCCTTCCATCCCTGACTGATAATTACCCTTTCCCTGAATTTTAGCTTAAACAATCAATAAAGTCCTTGTCTGCATGGGAAAAAAAAGAGAAGAAAGTGTTTTTCCTCCTAATTTTCCTCTTCCAAAAGGAACACCTATCAGATTTGTAGCCATATTTGAGACTAAAGCGAGCTAAATTCTATTGCTTTCTTTTTTCTACTAGAACAGCCATAATTAGCTTCCAAGTATAATTTTATGCTTAGTATTTCCTTATTCCACAGCTGACTTGCAAAAACAAGGAATTTATAGGTTATAAAAGGAGAGATTTGAACAGATTTTCAGGCCCCAGCCTGAACAGAGGACCTGCAGCAAATACTCTGCCAACCAAAGCTTTAGACAGAGGGAAATTAGACAGAGGGAAACTGCATTACCCACACAGCAGAAGAATGGTAATTAAGACAAATCTAACTTTAAGAAAGGAGGTTAAAAATCACTAAATAACAACCACCACAAAACATTTCTGTGGAATATTTTTACTTAAGCTGCTCCTTGAGCAGCTGTGGCAGGTAATGAGAACTCATTAGGCAAAGCAAAGCATCGCCAGATGCTGCGAGACCTATCAAGACTCGGAAAGCAAACAGACCTTGTTTTTCGAGGCTCACTTTGGCCAGTCTCTGAATTTCAGCCTGGATATTTGGGAATGTGGAATGCATTTACAAGTCCCTGCTGCCCTGCACATTCACATTCTGGAAACTGTGATGAACAGCAACGAAAAAAATCTGCATTTCAAAGATCTGCAGTCGAGAGAAAAATCTGCGCTCCAGTATTGCCAAGACAAGTACAGGATTAAAGTTCCTAATGCACTACTTGGGAAAGAATATTGGGGTAGATGAATTAGAAATGTGAAAGGGGATTTACTACTGTTCTTAAGATTAAGTTGAAGATTAAGTTTCTCATCAGGGAAGGATCTTTTCATCTTAGGAAGCATGCAGGGAAGATAGGAGAAGCGCCAGACATCTCAACAGCTACTTCACAAGTGACACTCATCACACAACTGGAATCATCCACCTTAAGTCAGATTTTATAAGATCAGCATCCTTGTGGTTCTGAACAAATGGTTGCTTCTATCAGCCTGTGCAAACCTAAAGCCATGTAACTTAATCCTGGCAGCCTGCTGTCCTTCACTTAATACAGGCTGCGACTACCAGGTTCACAGGGGAGACCTGGACCAGCTCAGAAGGTCATTAACAAGGTAGGGAGTTACTGCTGAACTCTTCACTCCTGAGACTGTGTGTGTGACACTCATCACACAACTGGAACCATCCACCTAAAGTCAGATTTTATAAGATCAGCATCCTCATGGTTCTGAACAAATCATAGAATGTCAGGGGCTGGAAGTGACCTCAAAAGATCATCTGGTCCAGCCCCCCAGCCAGAGCAGGATCACCCAGAGCAGATCACCCAGGAATGCATCCAGAAGGTTCTTGAATATCTCCAGAGAGGGAGACTTCACAACCCCCCTGGGCAGCCTGTTGCAGTTCATTCAGCCAGCAATGTAAAGGCTCCAGATCACTCACCATTTCACCCTTAAATAACACCCTGAAACCACTAGGAACCACATACAGCTACTAATAAATAAATATGCAAATGAAGATTACAAAGCACTGACTACCCTGCATAAAAACTGAGCTATGAGACTGCACTTTGTGTAATGTAAACTTCACCCTCCAGAGTTTTAGAGCCTTGTAAGAAACACAGCAAACTGCATCACTGGGAGGCCACAGGCAGAAGCAGTTCCACAGGCTGAAGGCAATGTTTTTGCCTACAAATAGCCATGTGCCAACCTCACAACACTGAGCAGCAGGCACTCACAACAACATCAGAAAGCAAATGCAGTGGCAAGTGATAGGAAGTTACTGACTCAGAAGAGCATCAACCACTCACATAGAGGCTCAGATGCCATCAGCTCCAGTTCCTGCCTCAGATCAGTCTGAAATCAAAAGCACTTCCCAAGCAGTCAGAGCTGACCAAATCAGCCTGTGCAAACCTAAAGCCAAGAAACTTAATCCTGGCACTCTGCTGCCCTTCACTTAATACAGGCTGTCACTACCAGGTTCACGGGGGAGACCTGGACTGTTCAGAAAGCCATTAACGGGGTAGGGAGTTACTGCTGAACCCTTCACTCCTGAGAACAGACTGTGTGTGTGACACTCATCACACAACTGGAACCATCCACCTAAAGTCAGATTTTAAGATCAGTATCTTCATGGCTCTGAACAAATGGTTGCTTCTATCAGCCTGTGCAAACCTAAAGCCAAGTAACTTAATCCTGGCACTCTGCTGCCCTTCACTTAATAGAGGCTGTCACTACCAGGTTCACAGGGGAGACCTGGACCAGCTCAGGTCATTAACAAGGTAGGGAGTCACTGCTGAACTCTTCACTCCTGAGAGCAGACTGTGTGCTTCAACTAAAGGTCCAAAGGTGTACAAGAGACACTGCTCAGTTAGATTAACTCCTGCACTACTCTCGATATCGTCCATCCTCAAGTGTTGTGGGCTGGATTTTTATTCCCTTAGTGACTGCAACACTATTCTGTATCAGACTGATCCAGATTTACTGCGAGGAGAGCCACAGCAAGGCACTCAGGTTTTCCCATGTCTCAGATGCTGTTAATTCCTTGATGCTGGTTTACAGGGCTTTCAGAGAAACACAGGCATGCTGCTGCCTCAAACACTGGTTTGATGAGGTTGTCACCAACTGTGACTAGAAAGGCAGCCCTGTGAAGTGAAGGCAATGAACAAAGTCTCCCGTGAGCCAGTCCTGGAACACACAGACTGCACCTACAAGTATCTCAGATATCTCCAGTATCTGAAGGGGGCCTACAGGAAGGCTGGGGAGGGACTATTGACAAGGTCTTGCAGTGACAGGACAAGGGGCAATGGGTTTGAACTGGCAGAGGGGAGATGTGGACTGGATGTTAGGAGGAAGTTTTTTGCAGTGAGGGGGGTGAGACACTGGCACAGGTTGCCCCGGGAGGTTGTGGAGCACAGAATCACCCAATGTGATCTGTGAGCTTCGATCACCTTGGGTGATTCTGTGATCCACGACCTCCCTGGAGGTGTTCAGGACCAGGTTGGACGAGGCCTTCAGTGATCTGTTCTAGTGGGAGGTGTCCCTGCCTATGGCAAGGGGTTGGAACTGGATGATCACTTCCAACCTTACCATTCCATGATTCTATGAAATTGGGGATTTCCTATTATCAATACAGGGTACAGAAGAGGCTGACCTACAACTCAGTGTCTGCAACTGCAGGGCTCAAATGAAGTTCCCCTTTGTGAGAAAAAAAAGCCCTGCTCCCTCTGCTCATTAATCAATAAAATGATCAGCACCTTCCAGAAGATGATAATAAAAAAAAGAACACAACAAAATAGCCATTCATTTCTCCTCTTGATTTGCTTTGCACTGTGAGGTTCTTTGTCCCAGGCAGCATTTCCACTTATGAATTCCCAGAAACATATTTTCACAGACTGAATGGAATTCTAAAGGATCTTAGAAGACTAAAAAGTCTTCCCTTAATTTTTTTTTTAAAAAGCTAAAATATGCTGTCATCATCAGCTGAGAAAAAATAACATTAGACACAGTCTTGCCCCTTTTTTCCAAACATCTAAAGCAGATGAAGCCAAACTGTAAGTTTACTTACTGAAATAAACAGGGCCTCTTCATACTGTCATATATCAAGAGTCATGGGGAAAGTAAATACTTTCCCTCTCAGAAAGATTTAAGGAGATGGAGAGAGGTGGGTTTTTTTGTGCTGCAAGACAAAAAACACTGTCCAGAATAACAGCTAAAACAATCCATTAAATGAAGTAAAACTTTAAAACTGAGCCTCTTCTATTCATATAAGCACATGGCCAAGTGCTTGCTTTTCCATACACAAATAAGCCAAGAGTGCCAGAACCTGTGGCTCTGTGCCACACTGAGCACTGGAGCAGAGGAAGCTCCTGGCTTTTGCCACACTCTCTCCTCTGCAAACACAGGGATAAACCATGTTCTTTTCCCTAACTTGGGGAAAACTCCTGAGTTAGGTACCTGGCAGAGCGCTGAACCCCCAAAACTGGAGAAAAGAGGTCACAAAGAAACTGGGCTCCACAGCCCATGGAGCAAAAAGTCATGCAGAGGGGAGCAGAGGATGCAGCATCTGCTGCTGGTTGGAAAATCTTGCCACTTAGCTGGGCAAAGATCCCACAGCAGGAAATGGAAGATGAGTGCCACGAGTGGGGAGTACATGGAGCATGCAGTAACCGGTACACAGGCATGGCTCAGGGCTCTTGAACTGGCTGTAGCTAGAAGCATAGGAGAGTCCTTGACAGAGGGAGTATATCACAGTAGCTTTTGAGGTCCACAGGACCTGGGGCTGCTTAGTCTGGAGAAGAGAAGACTGAGGGGATTGAATAAATGTATATAAATATCTGAGGGCTGGGGGTCAGGAGAAGGGGACAGGCTCTGCTCCCTTGCTCCCTGGGATAGGACAAGGAGCACTGGATGGAGCTGCAGCACAGAAGGTTCCAGCTCCACACAAGGGGAAACTTCTTTACTGGAAGGGACCCAGAGCACTGGCACAGGCTCCCCAGAGAGGTTGTGGAGTCTCCTGTGGAGCCTTTCAAGGCCTGTCTGGATGTGTTCCTGTGTGAGCTGAGCTGGATTGTCTGGTCCTGCTCTGACAGGGGGGTTGGACTGGATGATCTCTCTGGGTCCCTTCCAACCCCTGACATGATGTGAGCCTGTGACAAAGCCAGAGGAGCAAGGATTGGAAGCAATTAAATGACTAAGGAGAAGCAAGCAAGGGAAGAGAGGAGAAGAGCAGGCTGGAGTAGACAATCAGGACAACAAGCTAGAGAGAGGGGAATAGAGGGGCTGCCAGAAGCAGCTGTACATGCCAAACTTCATTCCTCTCCAAGTCTGGAAGGGAACATCATGTCATTGTGTCTGTCAGCAAATATCTGATGGGAAAAGCCCTCTGTCTCTTAATGTTGACTCCTACAGAGCACAGTCTACTGCTGCCACCAGCTTAAGCAGCAGATGTCGATGAGGTGGTTTCTATCCAACTGTTTACACCCATGTGGCTCCCCAGCACAAGATTCCTGGCTATTCAATTTACTGTTTTGAAAAAGCAAGGAAATTACACATCCAGAAACTCTGCCAAAAGTATTCTAAAAGATTACAGACTGAAGCAACAAAGTGTGAGGAAATACCAGCACTTGGTCGTCTGTACACAGAGAAATGACCCAGAAGTTGTTCATCTGTCCCAGAGCAGGACTTGAATAGCATGAAGCAAGTAGGGCACAGGTCCATACTATGGACAAGGAAGAAACAAACTATTGAATAGATGCTCACTAAGTGAGCACCATCCATTGTGAGCAGAGCAGGGATCCTGCAGAACAAGAAATGGCATACACAATCCCAAGCACAAACACAGGCTGAGTGGGGAATGGCTGAGAGCAGCCCTGAGGAAAAGGACCTGGGGGTCTGGGGTGATGAAAAGCTCAACATGAGCCTGCAGTGTGAGTGCAGCCCAGACAGCAACTGTGTGCTGGGCTGCAGCAAGAGCAGTGTGGGCAGCAGGGCAAGGGAGGGGATTCTGCCCCTTTACTCTGCTCTCCTCAGACCTCATCTGGAGTCCTGTGTGCAGTTCTGGAGCCCCCAGCACAGGAAGGACATGAAACTATTGGAACCGGTCCAGAGGAGACCACGAAGATGCTCAGGGCTGCAGCAGCTCTGCTCTGAGGACAGGCTGAGAGAGTTGGGGCTCTTCAGCCTGGAGAAGAGAAAGCTTCCAGGAGACCTTAGAGTAGCCTTCCAGTATCTGAAGGGGGCTACAGGAAGGCTGGGGAGGGACTATT
>WBNM01025139.1:0-21267 GCA_013399055.1 Ramphastos sulfuratus
CATTCTATGGTTCTATGATTATGCCCCTGAGTGTGTTTTCTTTGACCTTCATGAAAGGTGAAATGATTCCTGTGGCCCAAGTGTCTCAGACAGCATCTCCTGATATCCATTTCCAGATTGCCTATTATGAAAACATGCTCCCTGATAGTCTTGCTTTCCCAAAAGGTTAGTGATGATTTTGTACACAGAGGTCCATTCCCAAATTAGTCTGCACCAGGCCAGGTATAACAAGGTCAAGAAGCAGCTCAGGTCTCTCTTATAAACGTGTGTGTTCCTGATAGCTCTGGCTGTATCAGCATTGCCTGTGTCTGGCACCTTTAACATGCTGTGAATGAGGAGTTCTGAGAGAGGCCTGTCAGATCTGAATCAATGCTTTAATCCTGATGTGACCTTATATTGATAGTGTCTTGCCTCTCTTTCAAAGTTGGGCATTGTAATTGCTCCATGAGAAGACTTCTGGGTGTTCTGAGAAAGAGACATTGTTCCTACTGACTGGAGTTATGTGAAGGGAGGAACAGCAGCAAAGATCAGCCTTTTACTGTCCCTGAAGAGAGGCAAAACATAGGCTTTTTGTGGGCTTTGTGCTTAAAGTGAAAACCTGAGAATCAAATATGCCTCCACCGCTGACTTCGCACGTCAACTATTGGATATGTGTCCTCACATACCTTATAGAGCTTGGAAATCCTGTCCAAAGGGATTCATTCTGAGACCTCCTTTGCAGTGGCACTGGCAAAGAGATAAAGAGTTTGCCTGTTTTAGCAGTTCCTAGAAATTCACCAAATCTGATTCACAGAGAATTCCCCCCAGCCCTTTCCAAAGGCTTCCCAAACCTGGTAAGAAGCAATATCTGAATGTGAGTACAATAAAGTCACAGCCAGCCCAATGCCAAGTGGCATGAGGGATCATATTTTTCTCTAGTGTGCTGTTTCACAAGGGTATTTATTTTGCCCACTAGATTATCCCATGAGAAAGGATTTTCAGTCTGTGATAGCAGATGCAGAGAGCAGCTCTACTGCTTATTGCTGCTCCTGGTAGTGCTGTCAATCACAGCTGGGGCTTAGAATCATAGAATCAGACAAGCACACAATTGTTTCAGTTGGAAAAAAAAACAGTAATATCCTCAAGAGTAACCATTTTCTAATTCCACCACGGCTGGTGCTAAACCATGTCCCTCAGCATCCCATCTCTCCATCTTTGAAACACTTCCAGGGGTGGTGATTCAAGCACCCTGTCAGGACACCTGTTCCAGTGGTTGAGCTCCCTTTCAGTGAAGAAGGTTCTTCTGATACCAAACATATCCTGTGCAACTTGAGGCCATTTCCTCCTGCCCTATCAGTTGCTATTAGGGAGAAGAGACCAACCCCCACCTGGGTCCAACTCCTCTCAGGGAGTTGCAGAGAGCAAGAAGGTCTCCCTTCAGCCTTCTCTTCAGTTCTGTCAGCTGATTACCATCTTCATTGCCCTTTGCTGGACCTGCTCCAGCACCTCAATCTCCTTCTGGTAGTGAGGGCCTGAAAACTGAACACAGTATTCAAGGTGTGGTCTCAACATTGCTTCCCTGGTCCTGCTGGTGACACTATTGCTGTTCCAGACCAAGATGCTGTTGGCCTCCTTGGCCGCCTGGGCACATGCTGGCTCCCCTTCAGCCAAATGTTGATCAACACCCTGAGGTCCTTCTCCTTATCTGGACAGTTTCCAGGCACACTGCTCAAGCCTGAAGCATTCATGGGTTTGTGTGCAGGACTCAGTACTTGACCTTATTAAATCTCATGAATCTGGCCTTGGTCTAGTGATCCAGCCTGTCCAGATCCCTTAGTAGAGCCCTCCTGCTCTCAAGGTTCTGGCAGGCTGAGGCGTGAATGACATCAGCACAGTGTAGGCAATGCTCCTGCGTTGATGTCATAAGGATGTCCTCAAGCCAGCCAGCAATAGGAAGCATAACTGCTGAACTGTGTAAGGCACAGTGATAGGTGCCAAGCAAAGAATACCCTGAATAATGAAAATTGGCCTGCTCATCACTGCTGGGAAGGGTTTCTGATGATGCTAGTGACTTACTTACTTTCTTTTTTCTTTTTTTTCAGTATAATGAATCATGTTCATCTCACTCCATAATTAAAAACACTCAAGAAATGCCTTAATTTCCCCTTTCTCCAAAGCAAAAAAAAAAAAAAAGCATTTCTGTGTATGTGCAGGTCCTGGTCTAATTATGTCTGACAGAACTCCAGCTCCAATACCAAATAGATAAATACTTTAAAAAGAGAAGATGAAGCAGTGAAAGCTCCTGAATCATCTGGAGTGCAAGAGATCTTAATTCTGACAAGGAAAGGACAGGTTTCTGGTGTGGTACTGACAGAAGTTGTCATTAACTGAATTTTTTGACCTCTCTTTTTTCACCTTCTTATTTTTTTTGTCAGTCTATTTCCATTAAAGGTAGACAAGAAAACAGGAAGAAAAGTCAGAGAGATCAAGTGCAATGCATAAAGCTACTTTACTTCTCTTCTACAGGCTGACAGTTTTATTTCAGGATAGTCAAAGAATCTGAATACTATTTTGAAGTGCCTGTAATTTTCTTTACCTTGTTTGTTTTTTTTTCCTGTTTGTTTGTTTGTTTATTTTCCTGTTGTTAATGAAGCTCCCATTCCAATCTAATATGACATTTCCAATCCTTGGATTAGAAACAAATGAGAGGAAATAGGTTTTTTTGCTAGCTGAATAATAAGAGCCAGTAGGCTCTTTGCCCAATCGGTGTGTCCATGTGTCAGCAAGGGCATCACATGCTGGGGCTGTTTCACAAATGACTTAGACACAGAAATAGCAGGCAGGTCACTGAAGGACTCCACCAGCGACAGATCACTTAATCAGACTTTAGGAATCGGCTGCTGAACCAATCCCTCACTTGCCACCACCGCAGCGGCAGCCGCCACAGCCCTGGGCCTAAGGCTACTTTACCCAAGGATTGAGCAACTCATTCAGCACATAAGGAAGGTTACTAGGGTGGAGGAGAACCCTCGTAGATTACAGAGCTCTGGAGCTTGCACAGCTGTGATGTGCATGCCTTTCCATCATTCCTGGCTCCTCTTTAGTGCTTTGTTTGTGGGGTTTTGTGTGATTGTGGGCTTTTTTCTTTTTTTTTTTCCCCCCATGCAATCCAGGAACAGTTAAAAATGTTCCTTAGAAATGGCTAAGCAGAAAGAGATGTGTGTCTTGTTTTCTTCACTGGGGAAGCTCGCTGGAATAGGAAATGTCATGGGAATACAGACTGGATGCAAAGGATTATCCATAGTTCAACTGTGACCTACTGTATTTATCCTTCAGAGGCTTAAGAAGCCTTGCTCTTGTAAAATACAGTGGAAAAATAAGCCAAGCTGGGTCTGTTGCAGTTTTGTGCTTAGAAAAATAACGTGGCAATGTGCAGTTGTACCATGGCTGATTGCTGGTGTGGAGTTTCATTCAGTTGGGTAGATAAATATGTGACTTAATGGTGTGAAAGTATCCACATGTGTTTAGAGATGCTTTGCTTACAATAACACCTAGAAAATTATCTTGGTCAGGCCAATAAAACACAAGAAGTGCATCAGAAGGAACAGTTGCATTCAGAATCCACAAGATCATTTGCAGTGAATGATTATTTTATGCAATAGTGTTCTATTACCTGCATTATTTTTCACCTACGTAATTTACTTTTTTGTTTTGCACAGAAGGTACATTTCATTGCTGGATCAGCTCCCATTTTTGTGATGCCTGCTTTCCTTGCTAACGCTGGCAGCTGGAGACTCCACAGTTATTAGGCTTAGCCTTTGCAGCTGCCCACTTAAAGAGGCAGGCTTTGTGTCAGAGGCTCTCTGTGTTCATATCTAGGGCTATCACAGGCTCAAATAAGCTGTGTGCCAGAGCACAAAGGAACAGATAATGCCCGGTGATGAATGGGCCACATCCCGATCTCCTGCTGCATAAGGAGTAGTTCCACAGCTCCACAGTTCCCAGCTCCCCTTTTCATTACCTCTTTTGGTTTTCCAAGAGAGGACTTAGCAAGCAAAATCAGAAATAACTCCACTGTCATAAAATCCGAAGAGACAATCGGACAAAGCAAGTTCTGAAGCAGAATGGAATGTCTAAAGAAAACACTTTCTTTGTGAACAAAATGTAAGAAATGATTGAAAGCAGCAATATGGCCTTGCTTTTTTATGATGTCAATGCAGTGTTATACTGGTGATATCTCATTATCAAAATGTATTCAGTTCTACATTGCTGTAATTTGATGTATTTTATCTTTTCCATGTCATTTATTGTGATACATAAGAGAAGGCTTCGAAGGGACTTTATGGTAGCCTTCCAGAATCTGAAGGGGGCCTGCAGGAAGGCTGGGGAGGGACTACTGACAAGGTCTTGTAATGACAGGACAAGGGGCAATGGGTTTGAAGTGGCAGAGGGGGGATTTAGACTGGATGTTAGGAGGAAGTTGTTTGCAGTGAGGGTGGTGAGACACTGGCACGGGTTGCCCGGGGAGGTTGTGGCTGCTCCCTCCCTGGAGGCGTTGAAGGCCAGGTTGGAGGAGGCCTTGAGTGAGCTGTACTAGTGGGAGGTGTCCCTGCCTATGGCAGGGGGTTGGAACTAGCTGATCCTTGAGGTCCCTTCCAACCTTACCATTCTATGATTCTATGATTCTATGAAATCATAGAATGGTCATCAGAAAGTCCACATTAAATACTTAAGGCTTGGACAGATACGGAATGAAACAGCTTTACCTCGTTCATCTATTTTTATCCATTGAAGGATTAAAAAATAGGAAGTCATCAACCAGAATTATATTTGCATTGATATACATCTGTGAATTTATCAGTGAAACTAATTTTTTAGAATAAAGGCTATGGGGTTTTGGACCTGCCCAAGTAAATGTCATAGAATCATAGAATCATAGAATGGTGAGGTTAGAAAGGACCTCAAGGATCATCTAGTTCCAACCCCCTGCCATAGGCAGGGACATCTCCCACTAGTACAGGTCACTCAAGGCCTCATCCAACCTGACCTTGAACAGGGATCAATAAATAATACTGCAATTTACTTTGCTAATGATGCTGACTAGTANAACCTATCAAAAAATAATACTGCAACTTACTTTGCTAATGATGCTGACTAGTTTTTTAAATAATGCTAGAAAACTTATCTTAAGATTCATTTAGAAAACTTCTTAAAAAAAAAAAAAGGGAGAGAGCAAACCTCTTTTGTTTGCTTCAAAAAACAACCAAATGTCCAGGTTGTTTGTCCTTGAACATTTTAAACTAGTAAAAACCTTAGAAGATAGGAAGCTTGGTCTCCAAAATTGTGTTTCCACCCATGTAAATGGATTCTGTATGATACTAAGCAGCTAATGGTATGACAAGGAAACGGTGCTGGAGTGGGTGGGAGCAGTTCAGGCTGAGAAGCTAATTTGACCACATGCTTTGCAAGCTCTCCCTCCCATGGTCCAGTCTGGGCAGTTTCCTGGGGAATGTTTAGGGCCTTCAACTTGGCACTAAATGCCAACTTTTCCCAAAGTACCAAAGCAAGATGTATCATAGTAGAAATTGTATACTGGATTTTCTTCAATGAGAACATCTATCCCCCCTTTAGTTGCCCCTCATTAAGCTGTCCTAGTCTGAAGCACTCTGTGAAGAGTGCTAAGTCATGTAAAGCTTAAGTTAGCTAGGGCAAAGGGCTTGGTTACAGCTTCGCCCTGTGTCCTGTTCATGAGGCAAGATGTCAGATCGCTACCCCAGATGCAGCAGTCACAGCTGGTTTCCAGCTTGCTCCTGGTTCACTGGGTGGCCTGCCCTAGGGACATGCTCAGGACCAGGTTTATACTGAGGGTGACGATGCCTTACACCCAGGTGTGATGAGACTGAAAGTAGCTATAGATGCCTGTCTGCAGGGGATGAGGGTATGAAGAGGACACATGCTGGACCAGCTCCCCAAGGTATGGAGCCTAGCCACTGTCTCAGTCACAAGGCAGCAACAACCCCTAAGTTGTTAGACCCCCTGATTGTTGGAAACAGTCTCCTGTGATGTGCCAGCAAGTGTAAAATGGTGCCTGTGGCCTGCCCGTGCAGCTTTGCTGATTTCCATGAGGGTTCTTGGCAAATGGATTTACTGACAAACATTCACTGATCTTTAAGCCTTAAGCCAATACTGAAGAGCATCATCAGGTAATGAAATTCCTATAGTGGCTTTTCTCTTTGTGAATGCAATTCAACCTGATGTCCCTCCAGCCAATGCCCAGCAACCTGTCATGCGGTCTCTTTATCCCAGTAAAGTCATTCACATGTAGAACAGCTAAGCCTTTCAATGAGCTGCTTCAGATCAGCCTCAGCTAAAGAGTTCTTTTGCAGCACTGCCTAGCAGTTACTTCCAAAACCAAAACCACTTGAAAACTAGCAATCAGTTCAAGAAGGAAAAAAGAAGTTATTTTCCTGAAGTACATTTTTTTGTGTGTGCACAGCACTCTATTGCTGTCTGTAAACAGAAGGCTACAAATTTTATTCATTGCAGTTCGTTTCAATTCCTTTTAATTATTATTTTTTTTTTTGTATTAAGGGGCATAGGCTTAGAATTTCACACTTTGTTAAACACCACTTAACCCCCTGACACAATCTGCATGTATCCCATTAAGTGAAATTTTTGCTAATGCTATCCCAGTTAAGCAGTTGTCATTATCATTCACTATCATTAAGCTAAATGGGTTCTCTGGGACATATCCTAATGAGGCACCATCCTGATTACGCACGTCCTCATTAAGAGAAGTGTGTGCTGTTACACTTGCTGCTCTGGCCTGAGAGGAGAGGACCTCACGTTTCAGACTCCATCTGATTTTACTGAATGATGAAGGCATTGTGTGGCAGCCCATATTTTATGTCATCATTACATGAAGTTGTTGCTGGAATTATCTTGCCCTAAAACCCAAGTGGTTTGCTTCAAGTCTGACTCCCAGTTAAACAAGTGGAATTTTCCTTTCAAGTGGAAAAGATATTCCTAATGACACTTCAAAATTTTACCCACTCTCTTAACCAATTCATTATGAGTTAAATAGTTTATTTGGTTGTAACTGCTTATAGGGCTTCATTTCTTCACTGCTAGTGGACCAGTCAATAAGAATCACAATGTCCAGTTGAAGTTGTGCTATGCTTGTTAGATCTTTCCAGTCCACAATCTGTGTTACTATTTATGATTATTAGAGTTTGTGGCATGTAGCAAAGCAATGACTTTTTAATTGCACCTTCTAAGTTAAACTATGGGAGGAAAGTTAGTGCAGTTATCTTTTCAGCCTGGGTATCTGTCCTTTTTCAAATCATAGATTCATAGAATGCTTTGTGTTGGAAGGGACCATAAAGTTGGAACCCCTGCTGCCATGGGCAAGAACATCTTCCACTAGAAGATAGATCCCTTTGTAAACTAAGGAAACACCTGAAAAAGACATCAGTACGTGTGTCAGAACAGACTGGAGGCTGATCTGTTAGAGGGCAGCTCTGAGGGAAAGGACCTTGGAGTTCTGGTGGACAGCAGGATGACCATGGGGCAGTAATGTGACCTTGTGGCCGAGAAGGCCAATGGCATCCTGGGGTGCATCAAGAAGAGTGTGGCCAGCAAGTTGAGTGAGGTTCTCCTCCCCCTGTACTCTGCCTTAGTGAGGCCACATCTGCAGTGCTGGGTGCAGTTTTGCGCTCCCCAGCTGAGGAAGGACAGGGACAAGCACAACTCCAGGCCGGGTGGGGAATGGCTGAGAGCAGCCCTGAGGATAAGGACCTGGAGGTCTGGGTTGATGAAAAGCTCAACATGAGCCTGCAGTGTGAGTGCAGCCCAGACAGCAACTGTGTGCTGGGCTGCAGCAAGAGCAGTGTGGGCAGCAGGGCAAGGGAGGGGATTGTGCCCCTTTGCTCTGCTCTCCTCAGACCCCATCTGGAGTCCTGTGTGCAGTTCTGGAGCCCCCAGCACAGGAAGGACATGGAAGTGTTGGAGCCAGTGCAGAGGAGGCCACCAAGATGCTGAGAGGGCTGCAGCAGCTCTGCTGTGAGGACAGGCTGAGAGAGTTGGGGCTCTGCAGCCTGGAGAAGAGAAGGCTTCCAGGAGACCTTAGAGTAGCCTTCCAGTATCTGAAGGGGGCTACAGGAAGGCTGGGGAGGGACTATTGACAAGGTCTTGCAATGACAGGACAAGGGGCAATGGGTTTGAACTGGCAGAGGGGAGATTTAGACTGGATGTTAGGAGGAAGTTGTTTGCAGTGAGGGTGGTGAGACACTGGCACAGGTTGCCCAGGGAGGTTGTGGCTGCTCCCTCCCTGGAGGTGTTCAAGGCCAGGTTGGAGGAGGCCTTGAGTGACCTGTGCTAGTGGGAGGTGTCCCTGCCTATGGCAGGGGGTTGGAACTGGATGATCCTTGAGGTCCCTTCCAACCTTACCATTCTATGATTCTATGACTTGCTGGAGAGGTTACAAAGAAGGGTTACAGAATTTCTGAGGGAACTGCAACATCTCTCTGATGAGGAAAGACTGAGAGAATTGGAGCTTTTTAAGTCTGGTAAGAAGCTCAGGAAATGGGCCTGTATGAATCTCATGAGATTCAACAAGGCCAAGCATAAGGTCCCGCACTTGATTGAGCAAACTTCAGTATCAATACAAGCTAGGGGAGGATGTGATTGAGAGCAGCCCTGCTGAAAAGTACTCGAGGGTACTGGTGGATGGAAAGGTGGACATGAGCCAGTTGCATCCTCGGCTGAATCAGTGGGCATCAGGTAAAGGGAGGGGATTCTGCCTTTCTGCTGCACTTAGAGAAGACCCCACCTTGAGTTTTGGGTCCAGCTTGGGAGTCCTCAGAACAAGAAGTACATGAACCTGTTGGAGTGGGTCCAGAGGAAGCCACAGCAATGATGGGTGTGGCTGGAAGCCCTCTGCTGTGAGGACAGGCTGGGAGAGTAGGGCTTGTTCAGCTTGGAGAAGCCTCCAAAGGGACCTCACTGCAGCTTTTCAGTACTCAAAGGTGCCAATCAGAAAGACAGGGTCTGTTGTGACAGGAGATGTTCAAGGCAGGTTTGGACGTGGCACTTGGTGCCATGGTCTAGTCTTGAGGTCTGTGGTAGTGGGTTGGACTTGATGATCTTTGAGGTCTCTTCCAACCTTGCTATACTGTGATACTGTGATACTGTGAGAAGGAGCCACGGTTTTAAACTGAAAGAGTGGAGATTTAGGCTACATAGAAGTAAGAACTTTTTTATGCTGAAGATGATGAAACACTGTCCCAGGTTGCGCAGAGAGGTTGTAGAAGCTCCATCTCCAGATCAGGTTGTGCGGGGCTCTGAGCAACCTGCTCTAGCTGCAGATGTCTCTGCTAACTGCAAGGGGATTGGACTAGATGACCTTTAAAGGTCCTTTCCAACCTAAAGTATTCTATGATTCTTACAGAGAAACGATTCAGCTGCCCAACCTGGAAGAAAGATGTTAATTTTATTTTGCCCCATTATTCTTGTTTCCTCCAAAAATTCTGAATGCAGTCAGCTTACAGTGAGGTCAAGTGAGCAATAGGAGCTGTAAATTCAAACCACAGAAGCTTGCCATCAGGAACAGAAGAGGTGGGAAAAGACTGTGCTGGGACTCCAGTGTTGTGATAGCAAGCTGTTAGATCAGCCTCAAGTCTCTGTCTGGGGAACTGCAGAAATACAGACTGACTATCTCCTTCCCTTGGGGAGTGCTATTGTATTCAGAAACAGGGATGGAGGATATTGCTTACAGGAAGGCTGGGGAGGGATTATTGACAAGGTCTTGCAATGACAGGACAAGGGGCAATGGGTGTGAACTGGCAGAGGGGAGATTGAGACTGGATGTTAGGAGGAAGTTGTTTGCAGTGAGGGTGGTGAGACACTGGCACAGGTTGCCCAGGGAGGTTGTGGCTGCTCCCTCCCTGGAGGGGTCCAAGGCCAGGTTGGAGGAGGCCTTGAGTGAGCTGTACTAGTGGGAGGTGTCCCTGCCTATGGCAGGGGGTTGGAACTAGATGATCCTTGAGGTCCCTTCCAACCTTACCATTCTGTGATTCTATGATTCTATAAGAAGATGAAAGAGGAAGAAAAGCCAAGTAAAGGACAAGTGATGCATGTGCTCATCACTCACTGAGCAATGCCTGAGCAGAGATCACAGAACTCATGAGGTTGGAAGGGATGCTCCAAGGTCATCTTGTCCAACCACCTTCCTGTGAGAAGGGACATTGCCAACTAGATTAGGTTGCTCATGGCCCCATCAAGTTCGACCCTGAAGTCTCCACCACCTCTCTGGGCAACCTATTCCAGTATTTCACCACTTTCATTGTAAAGAACTTCCTGCTTATGTCCAACCTAAATCTACCCGGCTCTAGATGGATCTAGAGATCCACCCATCCTGGCCACTTACCCCCTGGCTATATACTGATGTTTCATGGTGTGTGTGATGGTTTGGGAGTTCCCCACCCACCACGCTTTGTAAAATCCCCCAGACTAGACTCAGCCAGCTGGAAGTTAAGGACTGAAGCTCTATTTACAGCTCAGCACAATGTACAAGCAGAGATAGACACAACAGACAGGAATAGTTACAGAAATATACAAGGTAAAGGTAATACAGAAACACAACTCCCCTCCCAGAAATCAGAGACCCCAGGAGGGGCTCCCAACCACCCTTCCACCTTCTCCCCACCCCTATACCTTACCCCAAGGTTTTGCCTTACACACAATATGAATTTGGAGGATGGGCCAGGGGAGTTAGAAGGAAAGTGGTTAGTGAGGTTACTTGGCAGAGAGGAGAAAAGCCAGAAACTGCTGGACAGCCTGAGACACTGCGCTCGAGAGACTTATCTATGTTTTGTATTCTGCTCTTAGACATCTCAGCAAGCCTATGAGTGCAGCAGACATCACCAGTGTTTCCTTTTCACAGCCTATAGTATAACTTTCTCCATTAAAACATTCCAGTTAGCCTCAAACCAGCACAGATACCCAGCCCTGTCCTCCTGCAAGGATAGGTTGTCTTTAATACTTTGAAGGAATTTCCAGTTGTTTTGGAAAAGTATGATGAGAGAGGCATTGCATCTTTTGTCTGAGGTGAGTCATTGTCTCCTGCTTTGCAGAAACTTTTCAGAAGTCATATTGCTTACAAAATTTGCTGGGCCATCTTTTGTTACTCTCCCCCAGAACGGTATGTTGCCTGGTCATTAGTTTGCTTGTGGTGGGTAAGTTTTTTCAACTTCTAATTAGAACAGTCATTTAATTGGTGAGTTTTGTCCTAATTGACGTATGCCCACTGCAAAGGGTCTGTTCCTGTACAGCAGTCAGCTGGATACATTCTAATTAAACTCCTGTAGTGATATGGCTTACTATGTAATTTGTGCAGGGTTCAGTGGGGATATATTTGCCTCTGCAAAGTATTGTCAGTAGTTTTTCTCCTGAGAATTTAGCAACAAGTAAAAGTGAAAGTCGTTCAGATTGCTTGTTCCAGGCAGGATGGAAAGTCAGGTGCTTGCAGTTCCCCTGGCAGGGCTGGGTGAAGAGGAGATGGAGAGAACTTGAGGTAAAGATGCCTAAGGTGGAGATACCTTACAAGACAGAGCCTCCTGGCATTCCTGTTTTCAGGGATCACACACTGGAGAGTTAGAGGAGCACTGTCAACTCAGATTCCTCTGACCATGGAGTCTCCATGGTGTCCTGGCAGGATTGTAGACCACTTAGCCCTCAGCCTGGTTTCTCAATTCTGGGTTGGGCCACTCAGTTCTGCTTGTGTGCATGTGCTCCAGGGATAAGGGAGGTGCTGATGCTGTGCTGGCAGGCTAGGACTTACAGATGTTGCAACTTCAGAGCAGACCAAATGGGTCTGGATAACTCCTGTACCTTGACTGGTGTGTTGAAAATCCTCTAAGGGTGTTATGGCCTCCTTTCCTCTAGCCCAAATTCCTTCCAACCATTTTATCCTAGCCTGAGGCTGCAGCAGCATTCCAGATTTCCAAGTGCTGTGCATCCTAACGCTGTGTGGCAAGCTGATGCATTTCCATTGCTGAACCTGGCCAGAGCCATGGCTGTCATGGTTTATGCACAGAACTTGAGTGCTTGCACAGACAAAGATGGTGAAGACAGAACACTGGCAAAGTGCCTGATGAGCCCATGCTCCACATCCTGTGCAGTCTCAGAGCAGCTACAGACAACTGCACCTCTGCCTCGTCCCTTTTATGAACGCTCCATGTACTGTGCAGTTCTTCATATTTGTTATTCGTGGTACTTTTTTCCTACAGATTGTTGCAAACAGGAGGAAAAGGACAGGCAGTGGCTTTAAAATGCAGTATTTTCTCTTGGGTTTGTTATTTTTCTGCATCCCCTCTTTGTAAAACCATAGAATCATAGAATCATAGAATGGTAAGGTTGGAAGGGACCTCAAGGATCATCTAGTTCCAAGCCCCTGCCATAGGCAGGGACACCTCCCACTAGCACAGGTCACTCAAGGCCTCCTCCAACCTGGCCTTCAACACCTCCAGGGAGGGAGCAGCCACAACCTCCCTGGGCAACCTGTGCCAGTGTCTCACCACCCTCACTGCAAACAACTTCCTCCTAACATCCAGTCTCAATCTCCCCTCTGCCAGTTCAAACCCATTGCCCCTTGTCCTGTCATTACAAGACCTTGTCAATAGATGGTCCTTGAGGTCCCTTCCAACTTTACCATTCTGTGATTCTGTGATTCTATGATGGGGCAGCAGTGTAAAAACTGCAGCTGTGCAGTAACTTGGAAGAAGGGACAAATGTTGCTGATATACAAATTTGACTGCATACTCCTGTCTCCAGTTTGAAAAGTCTGTGTTAGAATGCATCCAGTCAGCTTGGTTTCTGCACCTCCACAGAATGGATCTGTTGGTTTAATCTGATACCCTAATCTATTCCAATGACTCCACAGAAGGTGATATTCAGGCACTAGTCACATGGATAGACTGAGCAGAGGAAGAGTGTCTGGGCTAAAAACATGCCAAGGGTTTGCTGGTGTTTTGGTCACGGGAAATGAACTTATGAAAATAAGGTCTTTATTTTGTTCAGTACTGGTGAAACCGCTAAGAACAGACTGTCCCTCACCTCAGAGGGGTAATAAACTACAAGTTTGAGGAGTCTCTGTGGAGTCAGTGGTATTTAAAGTACCACAGTTCACCCTTCTGGTTAAAAGTTCCACAACATGGCACAAAAGAGAGAAAGCAGAGAACAAGTAGAAAGCAGAGAACAAGAACAGAGAATAACCTTCTGCAGAGGAGAAACTGAGGCACAGAACAACTGTAGAACTTCCAACAAACCACAAACCTCAGACAGAGCCTCTCAAGTCCTCCAAGGAAATTACCTCCATAGCAGATGATGTGGCTGTGCATTTTAAGGAGGCCACTCCAAAGAGTGGACTACAGATCTTTGACTAGTTTTATAACTCCTGAGCTCCAAAAGAATTGTGTCCTTGATGTCCATATGGAGTTAATAGAGAAAGTGAGACATCTGGAAAAGCCATCCAAAATTTTCCTGTTTTGAATGATGGATTATTTGATGCTCACTGGTAGGGAATTCTGGACCCTGGTATCAGTCATGGTCCTCACTGGTGTCTGAGTCAGGGCTGTCTCTCCATGAAGGAGATGGAGGTTTGGTTTTTTTTATTTGGTGGGGGAAGAGTTTGTTTTGTGTTTTATAAAATCCAGTGTTAGGAGATATCTTTAAAATTTTCCTAGCCTAGTCAACAGTCAGAGAGTCAGAGACTTAGGCCTTGTAGCCTCTTCAGAAAGAGGCCCACATCTATGTCAGACTTTCAGCAGCACCTCCAGCCCATGGGCAGGCGGCTCTGTGGAGCAGGAGACACAGATCTGATCATTTTCTGCACAAGAAAATACTGTCAGTGCTGAGTGATATCTCCAGGGGAGCTGAGGGATGCTGATGGGAGTTTTTCTGTAGGTTACCTCATGTCTGCACTGCTGCAGAAGCTGTTTGGAAAGAGGAAGCACTGGGTGTGTGCAGGGAGGACGAGTGCCTAGCAGGTACAGGTTCCTGAAAAGGACATGAAATGGAAATTTTTGCATTGCTGTTTTGGACTTTGATGACTGAAATCTGTCATAACCCTGTGTAAGGTACTTGTGTTCTTCTCCAGACCCGAATCCTGGCTCTATGGCTATGGCAACTCTACAGGATGTGAGCTGGCGCCAAGGTGAATCCCCCCTATTGCTACCTCCAGTGTTAACAATGGGCCCAAAATCCACATTTAAATCTTCCTTTATTTTGATTTTCCATTGCATGAGCAAAAACAAGGCAAACACTCATTTTATCCTGTGCTATAAGCAGAAGGAAGTGGGAAGATCTAAACAATATGTCTCTGGAATCTCCTTCCTTTCATTGCTTTTGCTATTAGCTTTATGAACTTGTCTTTGCTATGATGGCATTTTCTATTCAAGGAAGATTTTGGATTATAAATTAAATTCAGCTAGCAAAAGCTATGTCATGTCCTTTACTGCATTTTTCATCTGTTGTTACTATTTTATGAGAATTCAGGCTGTGTACAAGCTTCCAGCGAGTGTAGATCTCCTCTGTGCACACATCCCATGCTGTTAGGAGAGCAAATGGGAACAGAAATGAAGCTATATAGGAAAGTTCAGCAGGTGTCAGACTTTACAATTAAATTAAAAACACTGGGGAAGGGGTTGATCAGGGGCTGCTTTATGGTAGTTCCATAACAAAATTGCAGTTACAGAAAGCAAGATTGCCTCTACTTCTTGCAATTCAGCTAATACACTTTCTGTTAAAAGTAGCCTCTGAAATGCACAAAACCAAAAGGGTTGCAGCCACCTCTGTTAACAGGTCTTCATCACCCAGCCAGACACAACCCCAAACCTAAAACTCTGCTGGAAGCAATTCTTTAATCAGCCCCTTAAAGTGTTAGAGTTCACCAGACAAGGCTTTTATCCTTAAGAAAGTCATGCCGTGAGCAAATTATTGTATCTATGTCACTATCAATACAGCCTGGGGGATGAGGTGATAGAAAGCAGCCCTGCAGAAAAGGACTTGGAGGTGCTGGTGGATGAGAAGCTGGACATGAGCAGACAGTGTGTGCTTGCAGCCCAGAAGGCCAATGGCAGCCTGGGCTGCATCAAAAGAAGTGTGGCCAGCAGATGGAGAGAGAGGATTCTGCCACTCTGTACTGGCCAATTCTGTGTTGTGTCCAGATCTGGAACCCTCAGTATAGAAAGGACAGGGACCTGGTGAACTGGGTCCAGAGGAGGTCACGAAAATAATCAGGGGGTTGGAGCTCCTCTGCTACAAGGACAGACTGAGGGAGCTGGGATTGTTCAGCCTGGAGAAGAGAAGGCTTTGGAGAGACCTAATAAGGACCTTCCAGTACCTGAAGGGGACCTACAAGAAGGGTGGAGAGAAACTGTTTACAAAGGCCTGCAGTGACAGGACAAGGAGCAATGGTTTCAAACTAGAGAAGAGCAGTTTTAGGTTGGATGTTAGCAACAAGTTCTTTACCATGAGGGTGGTGGAACACTGGAACAGGTTGCCCAGAGAGTTGCTTGAGGCTCCATCCCTGGAGATATTCAAGGTGAGGCTCAACAGGTCTCTGGGAAACCTGATCTAGCTCTGGGCAACCTGACCTAGTTGAGGATATATCTGCTAATTGCAGAAGGGTTTGGACTAGATGACCTCTGGAGATCCCTTTCAACTCAAGCCATTCTGTGATTCCATGATCTGTTGTGGAGGTAAACCTTGGAAGGGTTTGCAACAGCAAAGAAACCTTTCAGAAATAGAGCAGTGAAAGATGTTGAGAGAACTTCAGCCAAGCAACCACAGAGAAATCTGGGATGAAACCATAAATTCAGTGGTCATCTATTCAGCAAAGGTACACAAAAATACATTTTATAGATGGATTTCTATCATACACTCACTCATTCTAGTCTGGTCCTAACACTTCTGAGAACAAGTAGCATGATTGTATCATATGCGTCTGTAGCATGCACACAACCGAAGTGCTCCACTGTGATCATTCAGCATAAATGTGCTGCCTCTAGACTGGAAGAAAGTCTGGCATGGCAAAACCAAAAAAAGGCAAAACTGGGTTTTTTGTCCTACTCTACTCAAGGCAGCTGCATTTCTGAACAGTGTGTGGGGCTACACATGTTAGCTGTGCTCCTGCTTGGTGGTAGGTGTGAGTATGAAGGAAAGCAACTGAGACTCCTCTGATCCGTGCATGAATGAGCTCTGCCTTGCACTACAGAGGCCTGCAAAGCTGATGTGAACACAGAGATCAGTAGGTAAGGTGTTTTCACAGAAAGGTTACCTTCTCTTACACTCCTGTAGACACAGAACTTATAATGAATGTGTTGCACTGCCTTCCACTTCTATTTTGCTATATTGGCTTGAAGCCAAATTATTTATTTTTGTGAGTTATTTCTGATTGTGTCCAGAGAAGGGCAACAAAGATGGTGAAGAGTTTAAAGTCTGGTGAGGAGTGGATGAGGGAACTGGGCTTGTTTAGTCTGGAGAAGAGGAAGCTGAGAGGAGACCTCATTGCTCTGTGCAGCCCCCTGAAATGAGGTTAGTGAGCTGGGAGTTCTTCTCTTCTCCATGCTATCAGGTGGTAGAAGGAGAGGAAATTGTGCCAGGGGAAGTTTGTGTCAGTTATTAGGAGAAACTTTTTTGCTGCAAGAGTGCTCAGACATTGGAACAGGTTGCCCAGGAAAGTAGGTGATGAAGTCACTTTCCCTGGAGGTGTTCAAGAAACATGTGGAGATGGCACTTGGGAATATGGTTCAAGGGCCATGGTAGTGTTGGTTTGATGGTTAGAGTCAATGATCTTAGAGGTCTTTTCCAACCAAAACTATGATTCTATGAAATATCAAACACACCAATATTGCTATCTTTGTCAGAACCTGATTATGGCTTTTTTCCCAGTATACTAAGGCAGTCTTCATTGTTGGCTGACACACATTGTCTTCTGCTGAGAGTTTCCATCCTAAGAGTTTTTGTACCTAAAACTGTAATAAATGCTATAGAAAGAGCAAGCACCAAAGGTCACTGTCACCCTGAGAAGGTCTTTGTCCTTTCAAGACTTGCTTCTTTCCATGTGTATTAAAAATAAACAGTGCTGAAGCTCAGAGCACAGGATCTCAGGGTCCAAGTTAAAAGATACAAGGTTACAGCACTGTAGTGCAGATACTTTGTATTTTTCAAGCAGGAAATAAATGGCAGATGTCACCTTGGCATGAAATATAAGGCTTCTCAGCTGCCAGGGAGAACCTGTTTGCTGATGCTGCAACCGTTCAAGGCAACAGGTTTGCTTAATAATACTTGAAGCTACCCATTGGAGAGTTCCTACTTAGTCTAGATGGCAGCATAGATTTTCCAAAGCGCTCATTTTGCTGGCACTCATACAATTATAGAATGGTAAGGTTGGAAGGGACCTCAAGGGTCATCTGGTTACAACAAGGACACCACTCACAAGTACAGGTCACTCAAGGCCTCCTTCAACCTGGCCTTCAACACCTCCAGGGAGGTTGGGGAGCACTGAAGACCTCCAGGGACCTTGTGGAGCGCAGAAGCACTGAATGTAATCAAAGATCATGTTCGGTGCTTCTGCGCTCCACAACCTCCCTGGGCAACCTGTGCCAGTGTCTCACCACCCTCACTGCAAACAACTTCCTCCTAACATCCAGTCTAAATCTCCCCTCTGCCACTTCAAACCCATTGCCCCTTGTCCTGTCATTACAAGACCTTGTCAATAGTCCCTCCCCAGCCTTCCTGTAGGCCCCCTTCAGATACTNAGTGCTCTAAGGGTTAAATAACTGTTTATTAGTCTTTATCTTCCTTGACATTCCCATTTGATAAACTACTTATTTGGATCAGGTTCTTTAGAGTCAGTAATTGCAAAGGCCACATCACTTTCTTTTAGGCTTGTGCAAGTGCACTAGCCTACCACTGCCCATAATAGAACAGCCATAATATTGTTTATGTTCCTGCAAGGAGAAAGCTTTTGCAGGGCTATTTTTAGAAGTTCCTTAAGTCAACTCTGATGTAGGAAACCCGAATAAAGCTTTATGTATGTAGGTAGATGCTATTTACATGTATAGAGGCTATTTCTGTACATGCACCAGGAACCTTTAGTATAGCCTGCTCAGTTGGTGCATTCTGTCTCCATTCTGCACATAATTTTCTACTGACAAAAATAGGAGGTCAAACAAAAGGATTCAAAACTTCATATGCATTGATCTGGCATGAAGTGAATTTAGCCTTTGTTCTTTCTGGTTGTTTCAAGGTTTTTTTTCCAGTGCAGGCAAAAGTGTTACCATTTATTATTAAGCAGGCATTAGAAGAAGAGTAAGAAAAGCTATTTTACCTGAAAATTATCTTTTCTTTGCAAAGGGACTGTCCATGGCTATCCATGGTAGCATCCATCGTGTATCATAGATGCTCATATTATCACGAGGGGCAATGGGTTTGAACTGTCAGAGGGGAGATTTAGAGTGGATGTTAGGAGGAAGTTGTTTGCAGTGAGGGTGGTGAGGCACTGGCACAGGTTGCCCAGGGAGGTTGTGGCTGCTCCCTCCCTGGAGGTGTTGAAGGCCAGGTTAGAGGAGGCCTTGAGTGAGCTGTACTAGTGGGAGGTGTCCCTGCCTATGGCAGGGGGTTGGGACTAGATGATCCTTGAGGTCCCTTCCAACCTTACTATTCTTTGATTCTATGATTCTATTTTCAGCATCAAAATTTTAAGCAGTTCCTTACCATTCAACCTCAGATGGCACAAACTAAAAGAAATAGTTAACAATTGTTGTTCTTTTCCCTAAAATAGTGCTGGTTTGAATTTGGTGGATTTAGAACAAGCACTGTCAGTTTTATTCTTGCCTTGCCATTAAAACTCCAGTCTCCCTCCATTAGCACTGGGTTGTACATTTCTTCTAAAGGTACCAACAGCAGAAGAAAACCTAATGACTGTTGGTACAGCTGAAATGCCATCTAATTCAGAATCATGTCAGGGAAATGATTGCACAGCTCCCTTCCTTCTAATGGAACTTCATCCCCATTTCAATGTTTACTTGTTTGTTCTGTTGTGCATTGAATCTCATTCACAGTCTTCAGTCACAGGCTCTTAAGCCTCTTCCATGTTGCTATTGGCTCTGCCATGAGGACAGGCTGAGAGAGTTGGGGCTCTGCAGCCTGGAGAAGAGAAGGCNATTTTGTGTTTGTATGATACATTTCTGAGGACTCATGGAGCAGGAGAATATTTGTATAAAAAATGGCAGGATTAGGTCCTGAGACCCAAATCTGCAAGCATATAAGCACAGAATCCATTCTAATCCTGAGGGCAGACTCATTAAATATTTTTTTTCTTGTGGAAGTGGTTGAAAATCAAATATTGTCTGTATTTGGCCAAGTTCACCTCACATTTTCTCTGCTGAAATGATCCTTACAGTGGTTTGAATGTCTTGCAGTTGAAATCCACAGTGATTAGGTGAAGGCCTTCAGGGCAGAATATATACCTCCCTTACCTGAAATGGGCTTTGTCTTATGGTTGTGGTTAGATTTATTCTCTAATTTAACTGGAACCTATTCCCTCATTTAACTGGACTGACAAAGTGATGCAGCAAAAATGTGTTCAGACATGGAAAGCAGTGTACCAAAGCAAACAAAAAAAACCAAAAACCCACCACTTTGGATTCATTGAGGTCTAGTTCCCTAATGGAATCCAAATGAAGGATGTCCAAGGACTTTGGGGCCTTCTGGTGAGATCAATATACATGTTTTATTGTCAGTACTGTGACTGCAGTTCCTCTTCTTTTTTATAAAATGAAGGTGTTTGTGGCCATCCCATATGCAGCTGAAGCATTTATTCCTAAATGAGAGATAAGTAAGATTATCTGGCACCTAAATAGAGGCAATAAATGTTAACTTGGCCTTTGGCTATTTTGATTCACTGATAAATTTACTTCCAATATATCATTCATTTGAAATCTTGTCCTTAATACAGGCTGAGAGAGTTGGAGCTCTGCAGCCTGGAGAAGGCTTCCAGGAGACCTTAGAGTAGCCTTCCAGGATCTGAAGGGGGCTATGGGAAGGCTGGGGAGGGACTGTTGACAAGGTCTTGTAATGCCAGGACAAGGGGCAATGGGTTTGAACTGGCAGAGGGGAGATTTAGACTGGATGTTAGGAGGAAGTTGTTTGCAGTGAGGGTGGTGAGACACTGGCACAGGTTGCCCAGGGAGGTTGTGGCTGCTCCCTCCCTGGAGGGATTCAAGGCCAGGTTGGAGGAGGCCTTGAGTGAGCTGTGCTAGTGGGAGGTGTCCCTGCCTATGGCAGGGGGTTGGAACTAGCTGATCCTTGAGGGCCCTTCCAACCTTACCATTCTATGATTCTATGTTTCTTACACCTGGCAAAAAGAAATCACTTTCCTCAGCCTTCCTTTCGTCCTGAGGTTTGGTGTTCAGCTCTTTGGAATGATGAAGCTTTTCACATGTTGCAGCTGCTCTTTTCATACATCCTGATTTGCTTATCAACTTCTTCATTCCCCGTGGTCATGCATCCAAATCAGCACTATCAATGTCCTATCACTCCTGTCAATCTCCTCTGTGCCTTTCGTTCCTCATCTGATTTCTGGTTTTTCATCTTTGCCTTCTTGGTACTTGCTGTGAAACACCTTTGGACAGTTTTTCTATGGACAACATTAATCCAATCTGTTTATTTCCCAAGATGGGTATAATCACAGCAAGCTCAAAACCATTGTCTTCCAGTTTGCATCTTTGTCTCAGATCTGAGCATTTTGAGAAAGTAGACAATAGATAAGGGAAGTGAGAGACTGTTCCATTTAACTCACTATTCTGCTTTAAAAGGATGTCCTCACTTTCCATGCTGACTCCTGTGGATCTGCTGATGTGGGAAAAGGTAACCCCCATGGAGTGAATCAGTGATGTGTTGCTGGTTCTGTCTGGGTGCCCTTGTTTAGCCAGGTTTTCAGGCAGAAAAGTGGCACCCATATGTGGCCAAGTATGTAATTGTGCCCAGATGTGCTGCAGTTCAGGACCAAAATTACTCTATTGTACTTTTCCTCCAGATGAGCACCTCCCAGTTTTTAATGCCAAGGTAGCCCACAGCAATAGCATCATTAAACATAAGCTTTTAACAAGTGGTCAGGCATTGGAAAGTATTGCCCAGGGAGGTAAGGTTGGAAGGGACCTCAAGGATCACCCAGTTCCAAGCCCCTGCCATAGGCAGGGACACCTCCCACTAGCACAGGTCACT
>WBNM01025140.1:0-23953 GCA_013399055.1 Ramphastos sulfuratus
GTGTTGGGGGCTCCAGAACTCTGTGAGGGGTTTCAGAAGTTTTAGGATTTTTAGATTTAGATTTAGTTTTAGATTCAGAAGTTTTAGGATTTTAGTGTCAGTCTGAACCAGCTTCCCCCCACTGCCACCACTTCCCCATGCTCTCACCACCCCAGCTCCACAAACAGCAGTTGTTGACCACAGCTGCTCTAAAGCTTGGGATGTATTTTTTTTATTCAAATTCAACTTCAGGCCCACAGAGTCCTTCAGAAATATACCTGGGGTGAAGAGACTAAGCACAACCCCCAATGGACAGACTGGGATAGACTGGAAAACAATGAGCTTGCCTCTAAGACAGGTCACTCTTTAGTGATGGGGTTTGCTCTACATCAGTCTGAAAACAAAAGCTACTAAGAAGGAAAGAAAACAACTCCAGAAGAACATTCAGCAGATTTTTGTCTCCCAGCAGCCTTAGGACCAGCAAGTTTAGCTGCCACAGCCATGGCTTGCCAGGTTGGGCACTCTCTGGATGGCAGGGGGAAGAATAGTTTTTCCCACACCACATTCTGGCCAGCTCTTGGTGGGACCAGAGCCAGCAGGACAAGGATGTTCTGCTCAGCTCCTGCCCTGCCTGTGGTTTAGGGGTGTGGTTTAGTGGCAGTGGTGTGGCAGCGGTGGTGGGAGTGAGAGCTCTGGGTGAGCTGTTGGACTTGATCTCAAAGGTCTCTCCTAGTCTCAACAGTTCTCTGATTCTATGTGGGGCAGCCACAGCAGCAGCTTCTGCTCCCCAGGGCTCCTGCTCAGCCTAGAGCTCACTCTCTCCTCCTTGTCCTTCCTCATCGAGAAGGAGGAGGATGCCCAGCTCAGGTGAGGCTGCCATGGCCCCTTCTGGGGCTCGTACAGCACTCAGTCCATGGACTCACACTATAAGAATAAATCTCCATCTCCTGTCCTGGGCATGAGCAGAGGCAGAGAATGCTCTATGGGATTCACCCCCACAGAAAGAGCACTGCAGCTTCCCAACACAGGATCCTGGGAATTTGGGTTGGGAGCAGCTTACCAGGGCATCAACCTCCTGCTTTCAGCAGGATCAGGCAAGATATTTCTGGTTCTGTCTGTCTGATCATGGTTTCATCACCTTGGTGTCACAGGAACTGGACAAAATCAAACCACCTGAAAGTGCACAAACCACCAGCAGATCATGAGAGGGTTTCCTGCTGATTTAATCACTTCAGCTAAGAGTTAATGGGCATAAAGGAGGGGGAAAAAATGAACCCTGTGATCTGGAGCAGGCAAAATACAGCTAATGGACAATAGTTTGGTTTGGTGGGCATCAGTGTAGATTGCTTGTAGCCTTCCAGTATCTGAAGGGGGCCTACAGGAAGGCTGGGGAGGGACTATTGACAAGGTCTTGCAATGACAGGACAAGGGGCAATGGGTTTGAACTGGCAGAGGGGAGATTTAGACTGGATGTTAGGAGGAAGTTCTTTCCAGTGAGGGAGATGAGGCACTGGCACAGGTTGCCCAGGGCGGTTGTGGCTGCTCCCTCCCTGGAGGGGTTCAAGGCCAGGTTGGACAAGGCCTTGAGTGACCTGTTTTAATGGGAGGTGTCCCTGCCTATGGCAGGGGGTTGCAACTAGATGATCCTTGAGGTCCCTTCCAACCTTACCATTCTATGATTCTATAAAACTGAAGCTCTAATGATATACTTCAAACCTTCTGGTGCACTTAGTGAGTGATCTGTGGATATTAAAAGGCTCCCAGATAGACTCAGTGGCAAGAACAGGTTAAAAGCATGACCACAACATCATCAAGTGTTTTATCCCATTCACTAGCCAAAGGCTAATTCAGCACAAGAAAAGAAGGTGGAAGTTTTAGGTGATCTTGTAGTGGGGGAGATGGGGGATGAGAGGAGTTGAATCTGTTCCTAAGAGCTGAATCTGGTTCCTGGTAAACACAGCAAATCATCACCCCCCCATCATTCACCAACAGCCCAAAGGCTGAGATCAAATCCTCCTTGAACTCTGGACAGATCACAGAGAAGCTCCAGAGGAGTCACTGAGGGAAAGTCCTCTTCAACCACATCCATCACAGAGGTCAGTGGCTAAACACAGGGCTCACCTTGGGCCTCCAAGGCTGGAAGACTGCTTGTCCTCCACAAACATCCTAGTGAGGACAAGAGCCAAAAGGCAGAGATTTAACACCAGGGTTGCCACCTGGGCTGTGGGCATCATGCCACCTGGAGAAGGTCTGCTTGGTTTGTGACTTGGTGATGCCCAATCCCCCCATGTCTGACCAGCTTCCCCTGTGATGGGATGGATCAACAGACATGTTTCCATCCTGTTGCAGGTAAAAAGTCACTGTGTGAAAGGAGATGGGAATTTGGTGGTGGTTTATAGTGGTTCCCACAACCCCAGGTCAAATAGAGCAGCAGAAACTCTGCAGGAGATTGTATGGCTCAGCTTCAAGTTCCATCTTGTGACATCTTGGTGTGAGTACAGCAAGGAGACACATCAGAGCAAGATGCAGTTTGAGATGTCACCTCTGCAGGTCACAGGATCTGAAAGGTGAAAGGCAAATTGCCTGCAGAATGTGTGCAATGATCCTTCCAGGTGTGTGACAGGCAGCTCCCAGGCACTGCTGCCAGGTGAAGATGCTGAGTGCTGCTGCCTGCCCTACCTGATCTTCAGGAAGAGGGATCACAGGATCACAGATGTCAGGGGCTGGAAGGGACCCAAACTGATCATTGAGTCCAATCCCCTGCCAGAGCAGGACCAGACAATCTAGCTCAGGGCACACAGCAACACATCCAGACAGGCCTGGAAAGGCTCCAGAGAAGGAGACTCCACAACCTCTCTGGGCAGCCTGTGCCAGGGCTCTGGGACCCTCACAATCAAGAAGTTCCCCTTCGTGTTGAGCTGGAACCTCCTGTGCTGCAGCTTCCATCCACTGCTCCTTGTCCTATCCCAGGCAGCAAGTGAGCAGAGCCTGTCGCCTGCCTCCTGACCCTCAGCCCTCAGTTATAAACATTGATTAAACCCCCTCTGGAAGAGGGATCATCAGGAAGAGGGATCATCAAGAAGAGGCATCATCAGGAAGAGGCATCAGGCCAGAGCTCAGTAATCAACAGAGTGAAGCATCTGGCCAGTGCATCATCCTCTTCAGCGAGGCAGGCTGGACCAGAGCGAGCTCTCAGTGGGCTCACAAGGACAGCTTTAAACCGCTGCAGGTGTTCAAGGCCCAGCAGACCACAAGGAAGACAAATCAAGAGGCATGGCCATCCCTAACTCCTGGGTCTCCCAGGTAGTGTCCAGGGGGAGCGTGGGGCTCTGCTGCAGCATGCCCAGCCTGCTAGAGCTGGCCCTGCAGAACCACCTTGCGCTTGGATCTCACCCATGGGAGCAGTGGGCCAACCTTGCCATGTTCCAGAGCTGTATTGCCAAAAGCCTGTGAGCAGCTACAGAAGGACCAAGCCGGGTGTGCAGTTTCACATTCTGCTGTGTCTGTTCAGGAGCTTTTTTCAGCCATGAATTAGTGGAACATTTTCTTTCCCAACCAAAAGAGAGAAAGGGGCCACGAAGCACCGGGAAATGAATAGGATCTGAAACTTGGAGCAGCAGATTCAGAGAACATCCTATTTTTGTGCTCTCCCTTTAATTCATCTGCCATGCCAACCACGACGTGCCTCAGCTGAATGAAGTCTCAAATAATCACATAATAGCAGAAGTCATTTATTGGGAATCAGGCTCCTTCTCTGGGGCTATAAATAGGCTGTGCTGTTCCACAGGCTTTTGTCAACGGGGATTAATTAGCAATTGACCCACGGTTGGGATTTCTTCACTACCTCTACATTTTTTTCTCATCTTCCAGGGCTTAATGAGATCCTACCAACGCTTGGAGAAGCTCTTCCTCCCAGTCAGCAGTGTTAATTTATCTCTGGGCTCTAAATCAGCCGTTGGAATTTATCACGAGGTTACACAGCACCAGCGAGCAGAGCCGGGGTGGGATTGAGTTTATTATAAAGATGTTGTGTTAGAAGACAACGGTATTACAGTGACCAAAAACATGCTGTTCAATTTGCCATTAATGCCCAATTCTCAACAGGAACACGCAGAAAACACACTTTTTTTTTTTTTTTTTTAATATACATTTAGCTTTCTAATAAATAAGTTCAATAAATAGGGAAATCCTGCAGATTAAGAAGCTGCGACGTGCGAACAGAAGCTGCTTCACCGAACGAAAAGAAACAAAACTGAAAACACCCAACTAGAGCTATTCCCTGTTTGTTACCAATCACTGGGAGAAAAAAAAAAAAAAAACAGGAAGTAAAAGATCAATTGTTTTACTCTCTTACTATGGAGGTACAAAGGGATGTTAAAACCACCCTGAAGGATTACACAGAAGTCCATTTTGGCACACCGAAGGCATCGTTTAGAGCATGCTTTTCATACTGATTTGTTTCAAACACTTATTTTAAGACACTGTAAAGAAAATATGAGCAATGACTAAGGCTGCCCATGTACTGTCTCAGCTGTGCTCCGATCACCAGCTCTCCTCTTGCACACATTTTGCAGTTGGGCTAATTCTGGATGCCCTCTTCCCACAGTTGGAGAAGGGCTGAGTCTAGTCCCGTATTGCAACAGCTCGGTAACGCAGGAAATTTATTTGTCACAGTACAAAAAAAAAAAAAAAAGGTTAATCCCTCCAATTGTTTTATATAGCTATGTAATCTAGAATCCATCCATATTATTCATTCTAATGATGATTTTCTTGGGAAGCAACTCTCCCAGGTTATCTATCTGTAAAGAAGCCCAGGAGCAGATCCATTCTGGTACCCAATGAAAGCACAGGTCACTTGTCACTCGTCTGAACAATGAGGTCATCTCAGCACATACATTTCTCCTTTTCACCCAAAGAAAGCTCCAGCCAGGCTCCTGTTGGTGCTGCAGCAGGACGTTGGCCAGTCCTGGGGAAGGGCAGCAAGCCCCCCACCAGCAAGCCCACTGGGTGCTCAGCCCCATCCTGCCTGACTGGGCAGCGTCTCTCCTCAGCGCGGAAGGCAGGGTGGGACCATGGGCGGCTCAGAACCGCATCGCTCCGCACGCATGTGCGCGCCAACATCTGCTCACGAACGCAGCTCCACGTGCTCCTAGGGACCTGCCGATCTGTCTGCCAGGGGGGCCTGAAGGGGGCAGCTCCCCTGGAAGCCAAGCTGCCTTGGAAGGGGGGTAGGAATCCAGATTTTCCACGAACAACCATTGCACTCCGAAAGCGTAATCATGCAGACATCAGTAAGCCTACCTTGTGTACAACACCGGCACTCCGAGCAGACTGAATCATCACTTGCTACCCAAACTACCAAACAACTACCAACACGAGAAGTAGATGAAGAAAGAATAAAAGTGTAAAGGTGAGATAACGGCGTCGTGACTCTGATTTCAACACTCCTCACTAGCCCCGGGCTAGCATGTGGCCCGAGCCTCAGCAGACACTGCTCACCCTCGTTTTTATTTCCTATTTTTAAAGAGAAGCTGATTTGAGGACATTTTTTTTTTTTTTTGAACGTGGGAGACTAAGCCATTAAAAGAGAAGCACTTGAGTTGCTTTCTTCCTTTAGGGGATTGACTTCACTTTATTTTGTCTGACACCAGTCAGAAAGAAATGAAGAGCTTGTAAGGAGAAAGAAAGCTGCGTTTCAACACGTTATTTCCCGTTAAAATCTTTCCGCTGGCTGCGTTAAGCTTTTCTCCTCGAGCAGAAAATGAGGCTTTACCTAAAAGGCCTCGGAGAGTGGTAGCTTCTCCTCGCACCCCTGTAGCACTACAGTGTCCTGCCAGCTCACCCTGGAGGATTTCACCAAACTGCTCCCAAATCTTTGTTCACAAGCTGGTATCTCCGTTCTGCTTATACTCTGACAAAATATTGAGGGTCATGTCCTCGCTTTTGGACTGCACGTTGGGCTCGCTCCTCCGGGACGATTTCCTGGTGGCCCTGGAAAGCCTCCTGCGGAAGGTGTCTCCAGCCAGGAAGTAAAGGATGGGGTCGACGCAGCTGTTGAGGCTGGCCAGGCCCCTCGTCACTTGGTAAGTGGCATAAACCTTATCGTTGAAGGCACACATTTGTGGAGTCTGAAAATCCACCCTGGCTCTTAGATTTAAGGTCTTCATCACGTGGAAGGGAAGGTAGGAGACGGCAAAGACCGTCAGCACGATAATCACCAGGTAAATCGACTTCCTCCGGAGAGGGGAATTGTCCAAATCCTTGTTGATCAAAGCCTTCACAATGAGCCCATAGCAACCGAGGATCAGGATGAAGGGGATGCAGAACATGAAGACGGTGGTGCACATGCTGTAGATGAAGTAACTCCGCAGGTAATCGTCGGCTGTGGTGTCGTAGCAGGTGGTGGTTTTGTTTTTCCTTATCCCCGTTCCCGAGTAGAAGAGTATGGGAGAAATCACAGCCACCACCACCACCCAGACCAGGGTGCTGATGTAGACCGCGTTCTTCTTCTTCAGCCTCCCCAGCGACTTCAAGGGGTGCACCACCCCCGTGTACCTGTGCACGCTGATGCAGGTGAGGAACAGAATGCTGCCATACAGGTTCACGTGGAAGATGAACCTCTGAAGCTTGCACATGATATCTCCAAAGATCCAGTCCGTCTTATTGAAGTAGTAAAAGATGAGGGCGGGCAGAGTCAGGACGTACAAGAAGTCGGCCAGCGCCAAGTTGAACATGTAAACCGAGATGCCGCTCCACGGCCTCATGTGGAAGACAAACATCCAGATGGCCACGCTGTTGCCCAAAAACCCAGTGATGAAGACCAGAATGTAGACGGTGGGCAGGTAATAGAACTGGAAGCCAGTTTTGGTCAGGGAACACTTGGTGGTGGCGTTTCCCACAGACCAGCCGCTGCTGGATAACAGGTTGGGTTCAGTTCCATTCAAAGCAGCAGAGAAGAGGACTTCAGTCATGATCCTTCACCCAGAGTCACATAGGGCTGAGGCGAAGCAACCAAGTCTCTACAGGACCAGGAACGCATCTGGAAAAAAAAGGAAAACAGTAAAGAAAACCTAACTAGAAGGTAAGACCTGCCCAGCTTTTCCTCAGCGGGTCTCCAAGCAACTCTGCGCGGCTGGTGGGTCCAGCATGGGGTGCGGGGCCCTCCCCCCGCAGTACCCAGCCCCGGAGCTAGGGGACAGTTCGGCGGGCGTTGCCTTCCGCCGCCCCGGAGACGGAGCAGGGCAGGCGGGACCGCGGCAGCGGCGGCATGGACCGGCCCGGCAGCGGAAGAGGCTGCGGAGCGATGGAAGGGGCAGAGGGGAGAGCGAAGGGACAGCGGAGCGAGGGAAGGGGCATTGGGGCGAGCGAAGCGGCATCGGGGCGAGCGAAGGGGCACCGGGGCGAGCGAAGGGGAATCGGGGCGAGCGAAGGAGAATCGGGGCGAGCGAAGGGGCATCGGGGCGAGCGAAGGGGCATCGGGGCGAGCGAAGGGGCAGCGGCGCCGGCCGCGCTCCTCGGGCGAGCACTGTCGCCTCGGCCCCTCCGCGGTTGCCGGCGCCGTCCCACAGTCCGTTCGCCACCGCTTCCCTGCGCCCGCCCTGCCTCCCGCTGCCCTCCGTCTCCCTCACCCCTCCGGTTCCCCGAAGTCGCCTCCGCCCGCCCGGCTCTTCCTGTCTCGCTCAGCCCTCTCGGTTCTTCCAGGGTTACCTCATACCGCTCGGCTTCGCTCCCCGCGGTTCTCCCCGCACCCCTCAGCTCGCCTGGCCCCGCTGCCCTCCGCCTGCCCGGTTCCCGAAGTCACCGCAGCCCGCCCGGCCCCGATCCTCGCAGCCCGCCCGGTTCTCCAAGTCACCTCAGCCCGCCCGGCCCCGCTCCCCGCCGCGCCCCAGCCCGGCTCCGAGCAGCTCCGGAGCCGCCCCCACCTGCCCTCCTCAGCCCGCCGCTCTCGCCTCTCCTCGCCGCCGGCAGCGTCCGCCCGGCGGGGGACAGCGTCCCGCCTGCAGCCGCCCCGGCTCCCATCGCCGGCCAGGGCAGGGCAGGGCGGCCGGGGAGGGGTTAGGACTAGGGGCAGCACCCCTACGGTCGCCCCTCCATGGCGGCCCGGCCGCCGCGGGCAGAGTGGCCGCGGCCCCTCCGAGGCGGGAGGCAGCGCGGCAGCCCCGGGCGGACTGAGGGCGGGCGGGACGAGGCGGGACTCGGGCACAGGGGCGAGCCGCCCGCCCCCCGCACCGCCCTCGCTGGCGGGCGGCGCTCGGTGCTCGGCGCTCCCCGCCCGCGGCACATGGCAGCGAGGCCGGGCTGGGGGCTGCGGGCAGCGGCGGGGCCGTGCTGGGGACTGCGGGCAGCGGCGTGGTGGCGGTGACCACCGTGATCCCCCCGGCCTGTCACACCCTGTGCTCTCGGCGACACCTGCCACCCTCGAACCCCACCCGAGCCTCTGCCATCCCCGGGCGGCGATGGAGGGGTGGGGACATAGCAGGCTGAGCCACTCCATGCGGCTCGGCTCCAGGTGCTCCCGAGCTCCTCTCTTTGCCCGATTTTGCCTTCACCTAGCGCCTTGGAATCTGCTCCACCACCCGTGTGAAGCCATCGAAGCTGTTCGCTGCCGCCCGTGACCCAGCGGAGCAGCGCAGGCTCTGCTGACCTCTATACGTTAGCATTACACATTTGGCACTGGAGCCAGGGCAGGGCTGTGATAGGTTGGTTTTTTTTTTTTTTCTCTTGGCTTAGCAAGCCCCCAGTCTGCTGGTTTCAACCATTTCTTCCTGGTTGGCATCTCGGGCTGGGTGGTGAGCGAGATGTGAGGCAGTCGTCGCCGCTCTCGGCGCGAAGCTGCGCTCTAGACGGAGGGTTATTAGCACTTCATGAATATGCATTCATTTTTCAAACTTTTGAGGCTGTCTAAATTATAAAAACTACTTTGTCGGGAAAGCTTAATTGGGAAATCAGCTGCATATTGTAGGGAACATGCAAGTGGATGCAGATGGAGCTGCCAGCCTGGTTCCTCTTCTGGGGCAAGTCACACCGACTACCACTTTGAAGCAACAGCTTAAGTTTTGTAAATATGCAAGAAGAAAAGGTCTGACATTAAGGTTTGGTTTGTTGTTTTTTTTTTTTTTCCTGTTATTTGTACTCACCCCCTAGCTGCCTGTTTACTACTTTGAAGATTCAATTATAATACAAATTGAAGGTGGAGAGAAAGGAAAGAGAAGAGCGAGACCAAAGCAGCACCTGTAAGTGGAGCCAGCCTGGAGTTCCAGAGATGTTCACTGGTGCCCTCTAAGGATTTTGGGAGTCTAGAGAAAAACATTCCTTAGCCTCAGCCTTCTCACAGCAGAAAACGCCCAGCCCACAGACCAGACATGCGGTGAACGCTCTACAAATACCAATCCCACCATGCTGGCTCCTGCAAAAGCCATCTTGCTCCTGGTAGAATCAGCTCCGTGGCCCAACACAAGAGTTTACTTTAATGCAGCACTTGGATTTTTGTCTTAGATGGATAGATAATAATAACATCCCCCCTACAGCGATCCAAGAAGCCTTTTCAGCTCGTTTTCCCCCTTTTATGTTGGTTATTTCACTCGTGATTTTTTTTTTTTCTTTCTCAGTCCCACTGCTCACACGTAGCTTCTCTTGGCAGCCTCCTTCAGTTGCCTGTCTTGAGCAAATTTTGAGTCATGCCGAAGCAGCAGCAGCAGCAGCAGATACCATCGGTAAATACGCACTCTGACCTGCAGCCTGTTTGCTTCGGTTACCTAAGCAGCGCCGTAAATCCCAGCCGCGGAGACAGAAGGTCGCGGCAGGAGCCCCTGGAGCCCACGGCTGCCCCCCGCGGGGAAGGTCCCACTTCTTCAGGCTTCGTTGCTGCTGCCTGAGTCAGGCTGAGGTGTGGACAGGCTGCAGACACTCCACAGCCTTCTCTGCGACAGTCCAGAGTCAGTCGTGTTCATTAGTGTGGGACTGGGAGAAGAACGAGGGTATCAAATCCAGAAGGGACCTGAAGAAGCTCGAGGAGTGTGCCAGTGGCAACATCATCAGTGTCCTGAACGTGGCTTGGAGCAATCCTTGGTATCAGTCCAGGCTGGGCTGGATGATGGGCTGGATGAAGGGTCTGTTTCACACATTACCTGACTTGGCTGGTGACCAACCTATTGGCTTCTGGGCAGCTGCATTCCCCTTTTCATCCAGGAATAGTTTAGGTCAAAGAATGCCTTATTGCACTGCCTTTTCTTTCTCCAATCTCTTGCACTTTCCTAGCTTCCTTTCTGGGTTGTCACATCTCTTCCCAGCACCCCTTCCACAGTCTGCAGACTTTCCATGGTGAGCCTGGAGAGTGAAAAGGTCCTAGGGGGGTGCATAACTGGTGATGAGCTGGCACCAAGCACACCCAGCCCTGACCTGGGCTGATCCTCAGCAGTGTGGGCACCAAGGGGCAGGGAGGAGATTCTGCCTCTGTGCTGCGCTTGGCTGAGCTCTCCCCCCCGAAGTGCTGGGGACACCTCTGGAGTGCTCAGTACAGCACAGACAAGGATCTGTTGGAGCAGGGGCAGAGGAGGCCATAGCAGTGCTGGCAGGGCTGGAAGAGCTTTGCTGTGAGGCCAGGCTGGCAGAGTTGGGGTTGTGCAGCCTAGAGAAGAGAAGGCTCTAGAGAGACCTTCTGGTGGCCTTTTAGTGCTTCAAGGGCTGAGTAGAAAGCTGGGGACAGACTTTTGAGCAGGGCTTGTTGGGACAGGACAAAGGGTAATGGTTTGAACCGGAAAAAGGGAGATTCGAACTGGAGAAAGGTGTGTGAATGCCTGGGCCCCTCACTCCTCAGCTGCTTTAGTGGCACCTTGGACCTACTAAGGAAACCTGCCCACCTCAGCTGGACCTGCACAGCCCTGGGCTGCTTGATCCCTGTGGCTTCCCCCAGCAGCACTCCCCGGTGCTGGAAATGGCACACACTGGTTTCAGCAGTTCATGCGTTCCAGCGACAGTGCTTCAGCTGCAGGAGGTCCAGGCATGGACAGGAGGTTTGTTTTTCAGCAGCCATGCTGTTAGATGCCTTCACAGACAGTCAGCAAATGAGTGCCTTCCTGCCTGCATCGCTGAGCTGTTCTTATTTTGGAGCACAACCATAAAGCATGTTGCATTAGCACCTTCTCCTCCAGAGCTCCAGCATATGCCTTGGAGCTGACTCGGTTTGTCTGGTAAAGCTGAAGCTGAATTCCTTCCAGCTTTGCCTTTTAATGCAAATCTGGGCTTTTATACCACTGATTTCCATTAAACTGAATGTTTTGTTCTGTTAACAGCTGATTTAACTCGCAGGGATGATATATCCCTAATGAGAGGAGAAAGCATGCTCGGGAGCAAGTGGAAATTCCCAGTCAGCCCAATTAGTGCTGAGCTGTGGCAGCGTGTGGGTGTGCAGAGGGAACGGTCGGGACATAAATCCAGCTGTTCCTACCTGTTGGGTTTGGTTATCAGCAAGACCTGGGTGCCAGCTGTCAGCATTTCAGGTTGTGCTGCTATCCACAATGGCTGCAGGCTGAGAGGCTGCAAGGGAAGGACCCTTGGAGTCATAGAATGGGTTGGAAGGGATCTTAAGGGTCATCGTAGGGTGGATTTAGATCAGAGGGGAGTTTTAGACTGGATATTAGGAAGAAATTCTTTACAGTGAGGGTGGGGAGACACTGGAAGAGATTGCCCAGAAAGGTTGTGGATACTCCCTCTCTGGAGATATTCCAAACCTGCCTGGACGCATTCCTGTGTGATCTGCTCTGGCAGGGGGGGTGGACTGGATGAGCTTTGGAGGTCCCTTCCAGGCCCTGACATTTTGTGGTTCTGTGGCTGTGGATATCCCCTCCCTGGAGGTGTTCAAGGCCTTTTGAGCAACCTGGGCTGGTAGGAGGTGTCCCTGCCCATGGCAAGGGGGGTTGAGTTTAAATGGTCATTAAAGTCCCTTCCAACCCACTTCATCCTCTGATTCTGTGACCATTCTATACATACACACAGCCCTGTTTAATACAGGCCCTCTGCATCTCAGCCAGGGGTGTGCTGCAGGAAGGGCTGAGCAGAGAACTGGGCTGCTCTCAGCCCTCCACTGCAGCACACCCCTGGCTGAGATGCAGAGGGCCTGTATAAAACAGGTCTGTGTGTGCTTCTTCTGTGCTCCAAAACTGCTTATTTCCCATTACCTGACTTCTGGTGACCTGCCTGTTGGCTTCTGGGGAGCTTCATTCCCCTTTCCATCAGGAAATATTTTAGGTCAAATAATGCCTTATTGCACTGTGGGGCTTTATTTTGACTTCCAGTCTCTGCAGCTTCATACCTTCCTTTTTCAGTTGTCATATCTCTTCCCAGCAGCCCTTCCACAGTCTGCAGGCTTTTCATTGATTTGATTTTAAAACACTGGTGCCTACAGCATCTGAAACACCACATCCTTGAGGCTGCAAAGGGTCCCTCAGCTGAACTCCCAACAACCACCTGCACGTGGCTGAGGAGAACTGAGGCAATTCAGGTTTAAAGGGCTTGAGCAAACACCCATTTGTGCAAAAATCGCCCCAAAACTCAGCTCTGTCTAAATCAGACAGATGTGGCTGGGTACCCCAGGGTTTGTTTCCTCCCAACCTTAGCTGCAAAGGTTGAAATTGCCCTGACTTGTGGATGAATCTTGCTGGGAAGTGCCAGGGTGAGTGGACAGGTAGGTGGGAAGTTGCTTTTGTGCCATCAGCGCTTTCTGCCACCTTCCTGCAAGAGGAGGTGGCCTTAAGCAGCTGAGTTGGAAGTGATGTGCCAGACAGAGATGTCTCTAACAGGAAAGCAAAGCAGGAAGGTGTATGGAGATGCTCAGTGGTCCCTTTTCCCCTCTGTGGCAGACTGGTGAGGGGGCATCTGTCTGTGCCCCTGCCCCAGCCCCAGGGGTGCCACTGCAGTGGCAGTGGCTGCAGAAAGGAGTGTGGGTAGTGGGGAGGGGGCAAGGAGAGGTGTGAGGAGCAGGGCACCCTGACCCCAGCGTGGTAACCCCACTATCCTGACCCCATCACAGCAGCCCTGGCACTCCAGTTCTGGCACAGCTACCCTGTCATGGCAGCCCTGGCACAGTAAACCCTGGCACCCTAATCCTGGCACCTCGACCCTGACACAGCAACCCTGGGCACATCAGCTCTGGCATCCTGACCCTGGCACAGCAGCCCTGGCACCCAATTCCAGCACAATAATTCTGGCATTCTTGCCCCAGCACAGCAGTTCTGGCACCCTGATCCTGGAACCCCAACCCTGGCACAGCAGCCCTGGCACAGCACAGGACCTGCTCAGTGCTGTAAACCCTGGCTGCTTCTCTTTGCCTTTCATAGGAAAACAGACCTGGGCACTGAGGGCTCAGGAGCTGTGTCAGTGGCAGAGAGGAGGTGCTGCTGGCTGGCACCAAGTCCTGACTGGGGTCCCAGCCTGCTGCCAGCCAGCAGGATATGTGCCAGGGCTCTGCTGGTGCTCCTGCCAGCCAAGCTTCTGCTTCACCACACTCTCCCCTCCTGTTCTTGCTGTCCTTTGCAGATCCCACCTTGCTGGTGGTTCTGGTGGTCTCCTGGGGTGGGTTAAGAGTGTGGCCAGCAGGTCAAGGGAGGTTCTCCTCCCCTCTACTCTGCCCCAGTGAGACAACATCTGGAGTACTGGGCCCAGTTTTGGGCTCCCCAGTTGAAGAGAGACAGGGAAGTGCTGGAGAGAGTCCAGGGGAGACTGCAAAGCTGCTGAGGGGCCTGGAGCAGCTCTGGCAGGAGCAAAGGCTGAGAGCCCTGGGACTGAGAGCCTGCAGAAGAGCAGCCCCAGAGGGCAGCTGAGCAATGCTCAGCAACAGCTAAAGGCTGGGGGCAAGAGGCTGGGGCCAGAATCTTGTCAGTGGTGCCCAGGGACAGCACAAGGGGCAATGGGCACAGACTGGAACCCAGGAGGTTCCATCTGAACAGGAGGAGAAAGTTGTTTGGTGCGAGGGTGCTGGAGGCCTGGAGCAGGCTGCCCAGAGAGGTTGTGGAGTCTCCTTGTGTGCAGAGCTTCCAACCCTCCCTGGACACTGTGCTGCTGGGCAAGCTGCTGTGGGTTCCCTTGCTTTAGCAGGGAGGTTGGGCTGGCTGATATCCAGAGCTTCCTTCCAACCCTCACCATGCTGGGATTCTGGGATTTCAGAACATGCAAAAGGGTTCTGATTAGCACTGCCACTGTCACACCCCTGTGCCACCAACATGGCAGTAAGAAGAGTTAAGGGAGGTGACTTTATTACTCCTAGGAGGGCAACCACACTGCCAGAGCCTAAAGATAATGCAGAACACTGGAAAACTTGTTCTAATTACAGCAGGGAGCATCTTGCCTCATTCCTCACTTGCCATTTTCAATTGAAAGCCCTGTTCTCAGTGGAGAAGAGCTTTTGTTCAGCTACCAGCCAAGAAAGACAGCTCTGCTGAGCAGGCTTCACACTGCCTTAGTACTCACTCCCCTCCAGCAGCCAAGAAGACAAACAGGCAGGAACCAGTGAAAATCAGGTGCCAAGGCAGGCAGGATAAAGTATTGCAGGTCAGTACCTGCTGGGCAATGCACTGAGGGGCACAAAAACCAGCAGCCCCCTTGGAGGGGCTACAGAGCATCCTCTGAGTGCATCCCAGTTGCACCCCACAGCACAGACAGCAGCCCCCTTGAAGGGGCTACAGAGCATCCCCTGAGTGCATCCCAGTTGCACCCCACAGCACAGACAGCAGCCCCCTTGGAGGGGCTACAGAGCATCCTCTGAGTGCATCCCAGTTGCACCCCACAGCACAGACAGCAGCCCCCTTGAAGGGGCTACAGAGCATCCCCTGAGTGCATCCCAGTTGCACCCCACAGCACAGACAGCAGCCCCCTTGAAGGGGCTAGGGAGCATCCTCTGAGTGCATCCCAGTTGCACCCCACAGCAAGGACAGAGCCCCCTTGGAGGGGCTACAGAGCATCCTCTGAGTGCATCCCAGTTGCACCCCACAGCACAGACAGCAGCCCCCTTGGAGGGGCTACAGAGCATCCCCTGAGTGCATCCCAGTTGCACCCCACAGCTGGGGGGCTGTGTGGAACCATGGAGCCGTGGAGGGGAGGCAGGTGCCTCCTGCCAGCCCTGCCTGACTCCTCTTGCTCCCTCCAAGGTCTGTGCTGCCACTACAGCAAAGCTGAATGTCCCTGCAACTCCCCACCCCCTCCCCCCTCTACCCATCCCACCCTGCTGCTGTTTCAAGACCTAACTTGGATTGGCAGTGGATGCCAGGACATGTCCAGTTGGGTGCATCAGTGTCATGGGGTGGCTGTTTTTTAGCCACCTCCCTCTCATTTTCTCCATTAACTGGACAAAGGTTCTGATGGGGAAGGCAGTTGGGTTTTTTTTCCCTGCCCAGGAGGGAATGGAGGGGATGGAGTCTTCTGTAAGGACAGGCTGAGAGAGTTGGGGCTCTGCAGCCTGGAGAAGAGAAGGCTTTCAGGAGAGCTTGGAGTGGCCTTCCAGGATCTGAAGGGGGCGACAGGAGGGCTGGGGAGGGACTACTGACAAGGGCTTGTAATGCCAGGAAGAGGAGGAATGGGTTTGAACTGGCAGAGGGGAGATTGAAACTGGATGTTAGGAGGAAGAAGTGAGGTGAGGAGAGACTGGCACAGGATGCCCAGGGAGGTTGTGGAGCACAGAATTACCCAATGTGATCAAAGATCACATTGGGTGATTCTGTGCTCCACAACCTCCCTGGAGGTGTTGAAGGCCAGGTTGGCTGAGCCAGGGGTTTTACAGGTAGCACCTCCCAGGCAGGTTCCAGCTCTGCCTCCCCTCTCGTTGATGCAGATGGCTCACAGGTGTGGTTAGGCACTCGTGCCCACAGCACCAACTCAGTAACCAGCCTGGCAGGCACATCCTTCAGGCTGCAGAGATGGGAGCAGAGCCCTCAGCTCTCTGAGGCAACCTCCCCCACCCCATGCTCTCCCTGGGCATCCAAGATTGCTTTTCAAGGGCAGCTCTTGATTTTCAGGGGCATCCTAGCCAAGGCCATCAGTGCAGTTGCTGGGAAGCTCTCCCTGCTGGGTGACTGATGCTGACAGCAGCAATTTACCACCTGTGTGAGACATCCTAGCAATGACCCTGAGCTGTAATCCTGATCAGGGACCCCTCCCCCAGGCATGCAGGAGCTGGCCCTGCTTTGCTCCATATCCACAGCCTCTTCTGGAATTGCAGTGCAGGCGTGAGGAGGGATGAATCCTGACTCCCACCCAAGGCAGGATGGCACAGGCTGCTTCCCTGGCCAGTTCCAGATGTGCAAAGGGTGCTCAGCAGATGCTTTCAGAGGAATCAATCCCAGCCACTTTGCACAGTCAATCTCCAGCACTGGACCTCAACTTCATGCTGGTTTGCAAGGGGAAATTACTTGCCCACACTTCCCAGGTCACTCGGGGAGACTGTGAGCCCAACAAGCACAGCTGCACCAGCGCCCAGCTCTGCAGCACAGCAACTCAAATATTACAGAATCACAAAAGGTCAGGGGCNCAGAGGATACCTGCAGTGGCTTCTCTGTCAGATCCCATCCCCAAACGACAGCTGCCAGCGTTCAGCAGGGAACAGGAAACGTGGCAATATTGGATAGAGATTTTTTTTTCCCCCAATCCAATTACCCTCCTGGTATTTATAATGATGTTTAAATGTGGGTGGAATTGTCATTTGACATTTTAATATTGAATTTGATCCGGGCATCTCTTTGGGAAAAATGAGTTCTGTCAACACTAAACACAGAGGGGAGCTAAAATCAGAGCGTTCGCAGGTGCTGAACGTTGCCTACCACATACGAAGCACTGGCAAAAGCTGTTACAACTCAGCTGGCAGGCTTGCTTTAAAGCTAGGATGGAGCATCAGGCATGCAGTGACAGCTGAAAGCCCAGAACTTTGCCTTCCTATGGAGCAGAGGGACCCCAGCCCCTTTGCTGACCCTTCCTCTGCTGTTCTCTTTCTGCTCCTCTTTGTTCTGTGCCCACATTTTCCTTCCCCGTCGGTGCTGCAGGAGCTGCTCTAGATAGCAGGAGGCACATGCCACATACCCACGCATGGTATGATATTTCCTGCAGGAATCTCACCCTCTGCTGTTATCCTGCTGGAGCTGGAGCAGGTGATTCATCCTTCTCCATGCAGTGGCTGCCGTACAGAGCTCCAGTGGCATCCCAGGGCACTTGGGCCCCCACATCCCATGGGTGCTGCTGGGTTTGCTGCACCCGAGGGCTCAGTGCTTGCAGTGCCTGTTCCCCCAGGAGGGCTGTGCCCAAGGGTGGGCATCTTCCTGATGAGACACTGGCACAGGCTGCCCAGGGAGGTTGTGGAGCACAGAAGCACAGAATGTGATCAAAGATCACATTCTGTGGTTCTGTGCTCCACAACCTCCCTGCAGATGTTCAAGGCCAGATTGGACGAGGCCTTGAGTGACCTGTTCTGGTAACCCTGTCATTGCAAGACCCTCCCCAGCCTTCCTGTAGCCCCCTTCAGATCCTGGAAGGCCACTCCAAGGTCTCCTGCCTATGGCAGGGGGTTAGAACTAGATGATCTTTGAGGTCCCTTCCAACCTTACCATTCTATGATTCTATGATTCCTGCAACAGCAGCTTGTCTGAGTGCTCACCAGTCTGGGCTTGCTGTGTCCAGGGCTGGAGCCATTGCCTTGCATTCACAGAATGCATTGGTTTGGAAGGGACCCTCAAAGGTCATCTCCTGCACTCAGCAGGGACATCTCCAACTAGATCAGGCTGCCATGGGGTGCATCAAGTCTGAGCTTGAATGTCTCCAGGGATGTGGCCTCAGCCACATCTCTGGACAACCTGTTCCAGCATTTCAGCACCCTGACTGTGCAGAGCTTCCTCCTGCTGTCCAACCTAACTCTGCCCTGCTCCAGTTCCAAACCATTGCCCTTGTCCTATCCCCACAGGTCCTTCTGAACAGTCCCTTCCCAGCTCTCCTTCAGATATTGAAATGCAGCTCTAAGGTCTCCCTGGAGCCTTCCCTTCTCCAGTCTGAGCAGCCCCAACTCTCTCAGCCTATCTTCATAGGAGAGGTTCTCCAGCTCCCTGACTGATCATCTTAGTGGCCTCCTCTGGACCTGCTCCAAGTGCAGCTACTCCCTGTTAGGTCACTGGGAAATAATTAGCTTCTGAACCCTGCTGGGTTGCTACTTCCACACGGATCAAACCCAGCACCCAGGTACCTTTTTGCTGTGCTGTGCAGCAGCAGTGCCCTGCCTCTGTGTTCCAGCAGGAGCATGCTGAACATCTAACCTTAGAGCTGAGGTTTCAAAGGCTGTCAGCACCACTTAGCTTCTTCACCAGGTCCCTGCCAGGCTCTGGTTAACCCTGGGGGTGTTTTCAAGCCTGGCTGTACTTTAGCTGCTCTTGAATTTGAGGATCCAAAGCTAGTGGTAAGAACCAGTCAATGGTTTTCCTGCTGGGTACTAAGGATCTGCTTTGGGACTGATTTCACAACAGGAATAACTAACTTGCAATTCTTGCCTGGGATGAGGCCCTTGGAGCCCTGAGGGGTGGTGATGCCCTGTGCCCATGGCACTGTAGAATCATAGAATCATAGAATCATAGAATGGTGAGGTTGGAAGGGACCTCAAGGATCATCTAGTTCCAACTCCCTGCCATAGGTAGGGACACCTCCCACTAGTACAGGTCACTCAAGGCCTCCTCCAACCTGGCCTTGAACACCTCCAGGGAGGGAGCAGCCACAACCTCCCTGGGCAACCTGTGCCAGTGTCTCACCACCCTCACTGCAAAGAACTTCCTCCTAACATCCAGTCTAAATCTCCCCTCTGCCAGTTCAAACCCATTGCCCCTTGTCCTGTCATTGCAAGACCTTGTCAATAGTCCCTCCCCAGCCTTCCTGTAGCCCCCTTCAGATCCTGCAAGGCCACTCCAAGGTCTCCTGGAAGCCTTCTCTTCTCCAGGCTGCAGAGCCCCAATTCTCTCAGCCTGTCCTCAGAGCAGAGCTGCTGCAGCCCTCTGAGCATCTTCGTGGCCTCCTCTGGACTGGCTCCAACAGTTCCATGTCCTGCTTGTGTTGGGGGCTCCAGAACTGCACACAGGACTCCAGGTGGGGTCTGATGAGAGCAGAGCAAAGGGGCAGGGTAAAAGACCAGAGTGAAGGACCAACCTTGTCCTTTCCATTCTCACTTGGCCTTTCCTCCCACCCCTGCCCAAAGGGTTTAATTTGGGGAAGGGAGGGCCTCAGAGACACCAGCCAGGGCAACAGAGACTCAGTATTTTGTGCTGCCAACAATGAACCCTGGCTTGTCAGCTGCCCTGGTGCCAGGGCTCTCCTTTGTTCTGTTTGAGGAGTGTCTGGAAAGATGGCAATGGCAAAGAAGTGGCAGGAGCTCAGGCTGTTAGAGTTCTCTTTATTGTGGCCTTTCTTCTGGTGAGTTTGAAGCTGGCTGGGGTGGGAGCACTCTGAGCTATGCCTCCCTGGCCAGAACCTTTCATCCCTCCTCCAGCTACTGTGCCCTTTCTCATTACCCTGCAGCTCTTCCTCTCTCCCAGAGCTGATCCTCAGTGGGAGCTGCTGTGTGGGCTGCAGCCACCTCATTACTGGGATGCTCTCAGCTGGTTCCTCTCCTGCCACTGGGCTGAAATGGAGCAAACTCAGCATTTCCCTGGCTGTGTCTCAGAGCACCCAGGCACCTCTCAGCTCTCTGTAAGCTTCAGTGTGCCTCTGACAAGGCAAAACTGGGCAGCTCCCATGACAATTAGGAAGGATGTGATGCTAAGGAATAAACAGAGAGACGTCAGCACCTGACATGAGAAAGCTTAATGAAAGCTAATCGTGGAGCACGAGGAAATGCCAGCTCAGCTCTTACTGGAAACAAATACCCTGGCAATCATTGCTAAGGCCATTTCCAATTCAATGTGCAGTTGCTGAAGCAACAGCTTCACTTGGAGCTGCAAAAGCTGAAGCCTTATAGTCCTGGGGAGTGAAGCAGCACTGCTGCAGGGACCCTTCTGGCCCCAACTCCCTGCTTGAAGTCCCCCATGCAGATAGAAGACTCCTCTGGTGTGGCTCTGCTTGAAAGCAGAGTGTGTTGAATGCAGAAACCCCTTAAGAGCCAGAAAGAGACATCTGCTCTGAGAGGTTAGGAAGAAAAGTCAGCCCTGCCTTGGGTGAAGGCTGCAGTGGGGGCATGTCTGAAAGGCTCTTGAGGAGCAGAGCAGGGTGGGTGGGAAGTCCTGGCTCAACCAGAGGAGGTTCCATTCTCCCCCAGAAAACTGGATGTCAGCTTCAGGTCAGCTGAGAGATATTCAGAGGGCTCTGAAAGGTGACATTACAAACTGCAGCTGTCCCTGCAGCCTTAGGTGGCAGCTGTGACTGTTGTCTCTGCTTTGCTCATCCCCACCAGAATCCCCTGCTCTCAGTAAGTCACCCCAGAAGCAGGTCTCATTTACAGCAGACCATTGGATCTGGCCAGCAGGTCACTACACCTCATTTATCTGAGCTTCCAGCCCTTATGTCCCTGCTCTTGGCTCCTGTTTCCTACCAAGCAGTCACTTTTCTGAGTTTGCACCACTCACTGTGTGCCACCATTCTGCACAGGAGCTCCCAGGTGGGTACTGAGTGATGCCTCTGCTGCCCAGGTGCTGCAGACTCTTCTCCAGACAGCAGGGCAAGANGTCCCCTGGAACTGGCTGAGCTTTGAAGTCCCTTCCAACCTAAACCATTCTCTGGTTCCATGAAATCCCAACCAGACCAGGCTCAGTCCATCCCTGGAGTGTACCCAGTGACATCATCATTACTAGGAGGACATCTGCAGCCAAAATTCATCTCAGCAACCACCTCCCCCCCACCCTCCCAGTGCTTTGCAGGGCTGTTGCCTGCAGCATTGTGCTCCTCCAGCCTTGCTGCATGTGAGACACACAAGGAGCATCCTTTGGGGGGATGGAGATATGGAGCCACCCAAAGCAGGAGTGCTCTCTTCAGGCACTCCAGGCACACAGAACAGAGCCTCCTTCTCCTCAGGCTGATTTTTGGGCTCTTTCCCCCTTTTGACTTCTTTTGCCTAGGAGTCAGTGGAGCCCAGCCAGGCTGCACCCACTGCAGACTGCCAGCACCCACAGGGCCATGCCTGCCCCGTGTGTGGGCACAGCTTCCCCCTCCTGCCTTTCTGCCTCTGCTTGCACCTCACTAATACTTTCCATTTCCCCTAATGATTGTTTATTCAGCTCTTAAGGGATTAACCTCTAGGTTTTAAAATTGGAGCTTCAGGAGCTTATTTCAGGAGCCTTGGCTAAAAATGTGTCGAGGAGAAAAATGAGTCCCTGGCAGAGAGAATCTTTGTTATCATCTGTAGAATTTATCTGAAAGGACCTCTCTTAGTGTGCAAATAGGGGTGAGGACAGATGCTGTTGTACAAAGCTTTTAAAGCTATTAATGATTGATTTTAATGTCTTGTTTTTAATGGGGGGGGGGGGAAGGGGAAGGTTAGCATTGACTTCAAACCATACCAGACCCACATGTAGAAAGGCAAAAAGTCCTCTATGGGTCTCTGTTTGCCACTTTGATTTCTAATATAAGTAAAATGCAAAAGCAATTCCAAGTGGGAGCAGGTAGAAAAGCTGCAGAGATGTCTCCAGGGAGCAATCCCAGCACATACTGGAGTTCAGTTATGGCCTTCATCAGGAGAAACTTGGCCTTGGTGCATAGACCAGCATCATCCTCACAGCCTGCCTTCAATCATAGCAGCACAGGCTGACTGGGGCTGGAAGAGACCTTCAGGATCATCTAGTCCCAACCCCTCTGCCATGAGCAAGGACACCTCCCAGGTTGCCTGCCTGGCCATGAACACCTCCATGGATGGGACATCCACAACCTCCCTGGGCAGCCTGCTCTGGTGCCTGGTTGCTGTTGCAGCCATGGTGGATCCCCTGTGGTGAGCCCTGTGCCATCCCATGTAACCAACTGGCATGTTGCAGAGATTAATCACAGACTCACAGAGTGTCAGGGGCTGGGAGGGCCCTCCAAAGCTCCTCCAGTCCAACCCCTGCCAGAGCAGCAGCACCCAGAGCAGATCACACAGAACACATCCAGGCAGCTCTTCAATATCTCCAGACAGGGAGCCTCCACAACCCCCCTGGGCAGCCTGTGCCAGGCTTCTGGCACCCTCACAGGGAAAAAAATCCTCCTCATGTTTAAATGAAACTTCCTCTGCCTCAGCTTCCACCCAGTGCCCCTTGTGCTGGCACTGGGCATCACCCAGCAGAGCCTGGCTCCAGCCTCCTGGCACTCACCTTTGCATTGTTATATACATTGCTGAGGTGATTCCAGGAGTCATTTAGATTCCAGGAGTCACTGAGATTTAGGCTGCCTGGCTGCCTGTCACCCTGGCTGTTCCAGGACTTTCCAGAAGGATCTTTTAGCAGCTCTTGTAGGATCTCCTAAGGAGTAATTTGGCCAAGTGACTGCACGAAGGATTTGGCTTTTGGAGCAGCCTCCAGAGCAACCACAGCCCCTCCCCAGCAGCTGTGTAGCCAGTTCCTCAGCTAGCCAAACCTACCTCCAACTGCAGATGTACCTGATGAAATGTCCTGCCAGGGCCTGGCACTGCTCTTCTCTATTTTGTCCACTCCAGCAATTGTTTTACTGTGATCTGCTTTAGCTCCTTTCCCTCTGCTTGCCATGAGAGACAGGGGACACACTGCCAACAGTGTAGCTCCAGGGGGACCCTTGCTGGGGACCCAGGAGCACCTCAGTATCCTGCCCTGGAATCCATAGGATTGAAGAATTCAGTTTGAGGAGACCTCTCAGATCATCAAATCCAATCTTCACCCACCATGGCCACCAAACCATGTCCCCATGTGCCCTGCCCACACATTCCTTGCACACCTCCAGGCATGGGAACTCCACCTCCTCCCTGGGCAGCCTGTGCCAGTCCCTGACCACTCTTGCAGGAAACAATTTTTTTTCTACTATCCAACTTAAACCTCCCCTGACACAACTTGAGGTCATTTCCTCTCCTCCTATCACCATCCCTCCAGCTGCCTGCTCAGACCCTTCCTGCTCTCTGAAGAACACATCCAGCTGCCTGTGCTCTGGGCTGGGGAAGAGCAGGGATGAACTTTCCCTGCTTGCAGAGCCCTCCCTTGGCACCCCCATAGTGCACAGAGCTGCCTGCACCATCAGGAACTTCCAAATCCTTGGGCTGAGCCAGTTGTAAATGTCCAGAGAGGGAAGGTTCCCTGCCACTGCACAGCTCTGCCTGAACACTGCACAGAGCACTGTGCACTGAGCACTGCACAGAGCTGCCTGCACCATAAGAAATTTCCAAATCCTTGATCTAAGCCAGCTCTAAATGTCCAGAGAGGGAAGGTTCCCTGCCACTGCACAGCTCTGCCTGAGCACTGCACACAGCAGTGTGCACTCAGCACTGCCTGAGCACTGCACAGAGCTGCCTGCACCATAAGGAACTTCCCAATCCTTGGTCTGAGCCAGCTGTAAATGTCCAGAGAGGGAAGGTTCCCTGCCACTGCACAGCTCTGCCTGAGCACTGCACACAGCAGTGTGCACTCAGCACTGCCTGAGCACTGCACAGAGCTGCCTGCACCATAAGGAACTTCCCAATCCTTGGTCTGAGCCAGCTGTAAATGTCCAGAGAGGGAAGGTTCCCTGCCACTGCACAGCTCTGCCTGAGCACTGCACACAGCAGTGTGCACTCAGCACTGCCTGAGCACTGCACAGAGCTGCCTGCACCATAAGGAACTTCCCAATCCTTGGTCTGAGCCAGCTGTAAATGTCCAGAGAGGGAAGGTTCCCTGCCACTGCACAGCTCTGCCTGAGCACTGCACACAGCAGTGTGCACTCAGCACTGCCTGAGCACTGCACAGAGCTGCCTGCACCATAAGGAACTTCCCAATCCTTGGTCTGAGCCAGCTGTAAATGTCCAGAGAGGGAAGGTTCCCTGCCACTGCACAGCTCTGCCTGA
>WBNM01025144.1:0-21049 GCA_013399055.1 Ramphastos sulfuratus
CTTCACTCTGTCAGCTCTTTAAGTCCACGACAAAGTCCAACCCTTAACTCAGCACTGCTAAGTCCACCACTAAGCCATTTCTCTCAGTGCCACATCTACATGTCTTTTAAACACCTCCAAGGACAATGACTCCATTACTTCACCAGGCAGCTTGTTTCAGGGATTGACAACACTTTTGGGGAAGAATTTTTTTTCCTAATATCCAGTCTAAACTTCCCCTGGTGCAACTTGAGGCCGTTTTCCTCTTCTGTCCTTGCTTGTTAGTTCAGAGAAGAAATTGACCACCACCTTGCTCCAGAGTCTTTTCAGGCAGTTGAGAGTGATAAGGTCTCCCCTGAGTCTTGTTTTCTCCAGATGGAATCTTGTAGAACCTAAGTTGCAAGAATAGTTAAAAAGAAATAAGTAGCTTATCAGCACCTGAAGGAAAAAAAAAAATTACTATCATCACAAGTAGGCACCAGGGTTCATCAAAATGAAATTATGTTGAATAAAATTAATTTCTGTCTCTGATAAGAGGCTTACTGGATAATGAGGGAAAGGGAGGTGTAATATAGTTCATTGCTAGCAAGGCATTTTCAAAGGATCCAAGGGGGTCTTTTATTAAGAAATAAAATTAAATTTCTAAAATTCAAACTTACTTTGGGAGTCGTATGGATGGGAGAAGGAAAAATAACTTGAGAGGTGACTAATGGCAGTGACATTGTTAAGCTGCTTCCCATGGGGATACCATTTTGAGTCTTCTCTGAAAGTAATGACTTGACAGATGGAATCTGCAGTAATACTGAACTTAATCTGTAGGTGATGGGCAGTTAAGAGGAGGTCATATATACTGTCCTGGATATAATTTAGTATAATTCTGGTATATAATTCTGGTAGTAAGTGAGTGAGTAACTAGCTTCTTGCACAAATTGATCAAAATCTGTAGGGGAGCAGGAATTCTCCTTATTTATTGAGATCTGCTTCTTCATTTTTTAATAGGTACTTTAAAGAGGAAATACAAAACCAGAAAAATCCTGATAGAGCTTGAAAGTACCATAGGAAATTTTGATAAGGTTTGCATTTCTGTGGTGAAATTTGTGAGGACTACTCTCTGACTACAATTCATGTTTAATACAGAACTGCTGAACAATGTAGCTGTTAACCTACAACCATGGAGAGAAAGATGGCACAGCACCCATGCTAGGTGGATTTGAAATACCTCCTCTTATTTTCTCATACAACCACAGACCACCCCCTAAGCTCCCTAAAGAAAAATAGCACCACATCTCCTAATACTTTCAAGTGACAGGCAAATTGGAAATCTATGATGCTTTTATTATAGAATACTGTGTGGCTTCAGACTTGGAAGTAGCAGCCTGTTTTTCTACTGGCTTTTATTCTCCTGGATGATTTACACCTATGCAAAAGGGTCTGCTGACAGATCAGAATTAGAGCTCTTATTTTGCTCTGCTGTAAATGATTCCTCAACATACACAATCAAGTCCTAAAGAAAAAAAAAAAAAAGAAAAAGAAAAAAAGAAAGATTTTGGAGCCTGCTGAACAAGTAGATTTAGCTTTTCTTCCTCCGGTTACTGTAACAATACAGTAAAGATACTTTAAGGCTTAGTAAAACAACCTCTCCTCCTTGCTCATCTTTCCACTTTGTTTACATCTGCAATAAATATTTACAGATGAGAGATGCTCACTGTGTTCATCATGCAGAAGCAGAGCCAGCAGCCCTGGAGGTTGGGATGTGGGGCTGTCTCTGGGCAGTAAGTTATAGCAGTCTAATGCAGTGTGAGTTTCCATCCTGCAGGTGATTGTTTACTAGTGCAACTGTCAAACACGTCAGCCCCAATCATCCGTTTCTGGAGACATCATTAGCTCTGCCATAAGATCATAGAATGAGTTGGGCTGAGAGGGACCTTTCAAGATCATTTTGTTCCAACCTCCCTGCCATGGGCAGGGACACCTTCAGCTGGATCAGGTTGCTCAGAGCCCTGTCCAACCTGACTTTCAATGTTTCCAGGGATGGGGATTCTACCACCTTTCTGGGAAACCTGGAGCAGTGTTTCACCACTCTCAGTGCAGAAAAATGATTCCTTAGATCTAGAATAAATCTCCTCTCTTTTAGTCTAAAATCATTATCCTTTGTCCTGTCACAACAGGCTCTGCTAAAAGTATTGTCCACATTTTTCTTAAAGGTTTATTTAATTACTGCAAGGCTGAAAAAGATCTCCCCAGAGCCTTCTCTACTTCCAGGCAGAACAACCCCACCTCTTTCAGCCTTTCTTCATAGGAGAGATGTTCCATCCCTCTGAACAGTTTTCTGTCCCGCCTCTGGACCCATCAATCCCTGTCCCTTATTTCATTTCTCTTCCCTTTGGGAAGGGAGAGGGTTCAATAGAGAGCATCTATCACTGGTCTAGTTACCAGCCAAGCCCTAACCCTTGACACAACCAATACAAACTCTTAGGCAGCAGCGGGGCATCTCCTGTCTTATTTAGGGCATTCTCTTTGCAGTCTTTATCCATATAGAAATACACAGCAAGAGACCTAAGAAATAACCTTTTTGGGAAATTTCTTGTTTTCAGAGTAGCTCTGTAAATAGAAAAGTCTTTTACAAGGTTTATATTTTGGATATTTGGTATCTCCACAGACTGAATGTTTAACTTACTGTTGCGTGGAGGACTTTTTCAGAAGGAAATTTTATTCATCAGAGACACCCCTTTAATTAGCTTCCACACTTCCATAGGGAGAGGAATATAAGGAAAGAGAATAATAATAATAATAACAACAACAACAACATAACTTGTTACCATTACATATTAAAATAAAATGCTGCAGGGAGTGGAGCTTCAAGGCTTCTTTTTTAATGAATATCTTAATAACATTTAATGTAAATTAAATCAAATCACTGTCTGGTTTCTCAGCATATCTGAGGCTGAAGAATAAGAAGTTAATTGTGCTGACAACGTAGTGGGAAGTTCCAAAATCAAGCACCAACATACTGGCTAAAGTGCATCTTGAATTAAGAGGTGGAAGGCAAAACTTTTGGGTTTTGTACTCCTGGTCCCAATTTGCAGAAGTTTCATTGCAAAGTTTGTGTGCAGCATGGATTTATTACATAAGGTGTCTAACATAGACTTTACATTAGAATGTAAATGAAGAAGAGTTTATTTAACTTTAGAAATTGGGAAGGATCAGATGCATGAGCCTAACAAGCCATTTTATTTTGGGGATGGGGAGCTGCTGGGATGTAAATCCCTGACTCATTCTGTGGGTAGATAATGAGGCCTGCGAAATGACTGGACGTCATCTCCAGCGTCTTGCATTGCATTAACAGGAATTAGTTATGGAAGTCTCAATTTTGAAACTGCTGCTTATGGAATTCATGCACTTGGTGGTAAGATTTACTTGCTTAAAATATTGAGGATCAGGCTAGCTGTGTACTCCTCAAATTAGGTGATGTGACAGGATGCAGTTCCCAGCTCCCTCTTTTGCAATGTCAGTACAGCATATGTGTGTGTGCTCGAATATGACCTCTTCCATCTCAAATTAAGTGATGTAATTAGTCAGCTGGTGTAATGGGTCCTGGGATCATAAAGAAATGAAATGCATTTTGATGAATGAATACAGAAATGGTATCTTAATATAACTAAGGGGAACAGAGAAGAACTAGATATTGGATGGAGTGTTGTTTTCACATGAGGTTATTTCTCTTTCCTGTCTGGTGCCAAAGGAGTCCATGCCTTCTGTGTGCTTGTTCAACCTTTAATATATATCCAGATTTGCTGTTCTGCTGCTAAGAGGTGGTACACTAAGCTTTCACTTGTATACCTGGTAGGTGCAACACATAAAATTAAGTGTACTTTTGTCCTTGACAGCTTTCCCATCTAAGCAGTCTGCACGTGGATCTTATGTGGAAAAAAACTGCCAAACTTTGCCATGGGAATGAATTTTAACATTTCACAGTGCTTGGGTCCATTTTCCCTGACTAGATGGAAGCTGTGGTCAGTGGAGTACTTGTTGAGAGGTCTTAGTTTGTAGCTGAGATTTGGCTTGTGAAAGACTGAGGACTGAACTTGTTCCTCAAGGGAGGTGGTGAAAGAGCTGAAATGAGCCTTGAAAGACCTGGTTTCCAGCAGTACTAACAGAGAAGCAGGAAGGAGATGAAGAGCCAGGACAAGCCATGAGTCTTCAGGATAGTGGGGTCATAAATAGACATCTTAACATTTTCCAATCAGACAACTTCCATTCACTCCATGTCCAGCCCATTCTGAAGAACGGAGCACTGAGAAATGAGCCCATTTGATACAACCATGGCTCAAATATATCCTCTAAGGGAGAAAAAAAATCTAGGCCTCTAGGCTTTTCCTGAGTCTTTCTAGAATTTTTTACTGGAAATGGAAGTGGAAAACCACCAATTTCTGACTAAAAAGATGTGAAATGCTCCCTGGGGAAGCTTAGAGAGTGAAAATACTCTATTGACCTTGTAGAGCTTGAGAACTACTGAATTGAGCTAACAAATACCTTCGGACAGCATTTATGTTTCTTCCCTCTACTTTGTGTGCTCGCTAACAGCAAAGTCAGCAACCAGAAATAATGATACTGAAATCTGGGGGGAAAAGGAGAGGGACAATCATGACCAGAGAGGGACTGGTTTGGCTCCCTACCTGCCTGTTCAGTGCTCATAAAGCAGCACTGCACCTTCATATTCACAGTGCTTTCCTGGGGACACTAAGTCATAATCACACAGGTGATCATGGTAAGTGAACTTGTCCTGCTCATTTTCTGACTTTTCAAATTTCTGAGTACAAAATTTTCCTGGTCAAGTCATCAGCTATCTCCCCAGTCCTATCTCTTTTTGCTGTATAACCCTTCTTTGGACAATTCTAGCTGCAATACCAACCATCTGTGATGGTCTTATGACCTGTCTACCCGCTGCTTACACCTTTCCCCTTTGACTCTGTGGGTCTGCAGCCATTGTCTGCGCAGGTGACAGGAAGAACATTTTGGGCAGCTTCTCGCTGGTATTTCCTACAGCCTTCTGGCTGCCATTGCTGGTCGAGACTCAGGACTTGTGTAGCTGTACTGTAGCTCCGTGTGCTGTGTGTTGTATTGTCTGGATTGCTCTGCAGCTTGATAAATGTCTGTGTCTCGTTATGCGATTAATTTCAATTGCAATTCTTATCATCTCCTCTCTTCTGTAGGCATGCCACCCAGCAGGAGACTAATAAAACCATCACGACGAGCACCAAAGCCATCAAGCAGCTGTCTGAGGTTGTCAGAGGCTCATCCAGGGTATGTGTCATTCAAGATGCTGCTGAAGGAGTGTGCTGGGTCTAAGAGAGGGAGGAATAATGAATAAAGAAGTCGTAGTGGGTGCTTTGGTGCTGTTAAACTCCATGTTTGCTCTTTTTTTTTTTTCTGTTATACAATAAGCATAGCTTCCATTTATAAATGACCAATGGGAAAAACAGCTGCAGAAACCAGTTCTTCTCCCAAAACTGGATCATGTGGAAATGGAAATCAAGAATTTGAGAATAAAGCATTGAGTAGCTCACAACTATCTCAAGGTCTCACTCACATGAGTTTGGCATTGGTTGCGCATTGAGTGGACTGGGTACAGGTGACTGTGGATATCTGTGGAAGTATCTGGAAAGGGCAAAGCAGTGGAATATGCCTGGATAAGACATTCCTTCACTGGTCTGTGTTTGGATGAAGGCAGTAGTGGGGTCAGATAATTAGAGGCTGTGGCTAGATCAGAGCAGGACTTTCAATAGCAATTTACCCCACAGCAACCCCATGTGTTGACAGTTCTTCTGTCATCATTAGGTTTGCCTCGTACAAGCATTATTGTCTCAGGGGTATGAGTGATACCCACCTCTTGGTCCCCAAAATAACAACAAGACAAACAGAAGGTTTCTAACCTTTCTGTAAAGACCTTTATACCTCATAGGTTCCTGCTGACCTTGGCCTGTTGTGTACACCATGGGGAAGATCTGCAGCATACTGTGGAGGTTAAGTTCCAACAGGTGTGAGAATTGAGAAGGAGTTTCATCCACACAACAAGTGATTCAGCTACTGACAGGAGAAACAAGACAAGTCTTTTCTACTTGATTTTGCCTGGCAGTTTTCTGTTATGTTCTTGCTTCCAGCATCCATATAGTTTCTGGGTCAGGGACTTACCCGAATTGGCATTTTATTCTCACTCACTTCCTGCCATTTTCCAAAGTCATATATTACTTCAACTCTGTTCTCACTGTCCTTCCATCTCAAAAAACTCTGTCCTAAACACACAACTCATCTCTGTCCAAGTGGTTTTTACAGCCTGGATTTATGTCACTTGCCAACAGGCATATGAGATAAGGATTTAAGAGCTGAATCAGTCAGGCCACCTTTGTAACCTGTGGAAGACTATGTGCAATTCAACCCACCTAAAAAAATTAATGAGTTATGCTTTGCTCCAGAGGGTGGGGGGGGAAGCCTGGAATGACTGCTCTCCACACATAAACATCAACCTCATGCAGGCATCAATCTTAATACTTCAATTTTTTTGTTGTTGTTTTTTTGTTTTTTTGTTTTTTTGTTTTTAACATGTTGCTTTAATTAGTGATGAGCCACAGGGACTACTTTTTTTCTTGCATACTCTGAGAATAATCACATCAGAACTGGATGAAACAGAAGATACTTTCTTGGATATATGTGGATTTTGAGGGGTTTTTTTGGTGCTCATCTCCTGACACTGTTTTGTGACATAAATTGGGTCCAAAGGGGAATCAGGCAAGGTCACATTGAACCAATTATAATGCCACACAAGAATGCCATTATTTTCCCCTGAAGCCCATGTAGTGTCCACTGAAAACTCAGGAGAATAGCTTTTACTGTCATGGGAGAAAAAAAATTTATGCAAAGTTAAAGGGAGAATATTTAAGAACTGAAGTAATTAGACAACCCAACAACTGCAGAAATAAGAGGAATAAACTTGCCGCTCTCTACAGATACACATTGTAATGTTTCCTGCTCCCTGGTCAATTAGTTGAACAGATTTTATGTTTTTAACTCTTCTTTTCTAACATTGTGCAATTTAAGTAAAGAAACCTACACATTTTGATATAAAGCCTGCAACCCTCATTCCTTAGATAGAACAAATAGTTCTAGTGGGCATTGGCTGTTGGTTGGTCTGTCTCTCTTGGAGATCTGTGTATCATCACAAACTTTGATAAAATTTCTCAGTGTGAGAAACCTTCCATTAATTTAGGACTTTATAGTCAGTCTTTTCTGATCCATTATTCTTATGTTGTTTAGATTGCACACATAGAAAACAAATCATTATTTTTCCTTCCTTCCTTATTTTCCACCACTGCCAGCAAGGTGCACCTTGGGTGTTTCTCTGACATCCTCTAAAGCTCCAAGTGCTGCTGGAGCTACTGGAGTCAGGATGCCCAACTGAGCAAATAAATAGTGTTTCAGGTGCAAAAATACTGATGTAAATGAAGCAATGTGACAGAAAACAGGAGACTGATGTAAAATAGCACATGGCTATGTTAAGGCTTCCTTCGAAGTAACCTCAAAGGACTTAAATAGAGAAGCCTGTCAGGAATCCAGGAGTTTGCAGAATGAATGCTGGACCATTAGATCAGCTCTCCAGGGTGGCAATCTTCCCTTCTTCTGCATGTGTAACAAACATAAGGTTTATAGACCTTTATCTCTGGAGTGGGAATAATTGATGCTTGCTGTGTCCTAAAAATGGGTTTAAATCTTTGGGTTGAGAACTGCAAGACTGGGATATACTGTATATGAAAATATTACCATTAAAAATTAAAGAACTTTTTCCCATCCTTTATAAAATTTACGTTTGTATCCTTAGGCAGTTGTCTGAAGCAGCTGAAATTAATGTAAAGTGAATATTTCTGTTTAGTAGCTTTCGGGTACATTAGGCTTTGTTTGCTACTTGTTTTTTTAAGATGACATCCTACTTGTTCTGGTTCATTCCCCTCTGTGAAACCTGGACACATAAGCTCCTACACACCAGATATCCAGAAAGTAGAGGTGTTCTAGGAGAATTTGCATTGCATGATGCTATTTGGGTTTGGTGAGCATCAGTTTTGCAGCAGGTTGGATAGTTGCATCAGGCTAGGCTGGAGTTATCTTTCTGAGAACACTTTTGTTTAAAACAGAGGTTGATATCTAGCTAAAGCAAGCTCCAGACAGAAAGGCAGTGACATTTGGGTATGTGTTTTGAAAAATATGGAGGTAAGTTGGTTTCTGACCATCAGGCTCTAGACCAGGCAGAAGGAAGGGTGTTGTAGCTGATGGACCCCTCAAGTTCAGTAAATCACCCATTGTTGTCAAATAAGCTGATGAACTCCATCATGAGATATCATCCAAATAAAAGACTCTTTTTAGGAGAATCTGGGGGCTGCAGCAGCTCTCCTGTGAGGACAGGCTGAGAGAGTTGGGGCTCTTCAGCCTGGACAAGAGAAGGCTTCCAGGAGACCTTAGAGTAGCTTTCCAATATCTGAAGGGGGCCTCCAAGAAGGCTGGGGAGGGACTATTTACAAGGTCTTGTAATGACAAGACAAGGGGCAATGGGTTTAAACTGGCAGAGGGGAGATTTAGACTGAATGTTAGGAGGAAGTTCTTTGCAGTGAGGGTGGTGAGGCACTGGAACAGGTTGCCCAGGGAGGTTGTGGCTGCTCCCTCCCTGGAGGTGTTCAAGGCCAGGTTGGAGGAGGCCTTGAGTGACCTGTACTAGTGGGAGGTGTCCCTGCCTATGGCAGGGGGTTGGAACTAGATGATCCTTGAGGTCCCTTCCAACCTTACCATTCTATGATTCTATGATTTATCACCAGATGTCTGGTAACCAGGTCCTTGTTTTCCCACAACAGCAAGAGCGACTTCAGCTGGACAGGCTGAAGAACCAGCTGTCCGATGCCATCCAGAGATACGGGGCTGTGCAGAAGGTAAGGGACTTTCTTGCTTCTCTGTATGTGAGTTTGGGAAAATGCCAAGTGTCAGCAAGCATGGCTCCCAGGAACATGGACTATCTCCACAGAGCTACTCACATGTAGTTTATTCCCTCTTTTCTTTTATCAGTCAAGCAGCACGTTTTCACTTTGAACTCTGCAGATACATGTGTGATATGGCTTTGCCAGAAAATTGCTGAACACATCTTGTGGGTTGCACCTGTCACCAAGATCAAGCTGTTTAATAAAACAAACAAAACCTGAACTCCAGCTCCTTTATTCACTTCTTGCTCTCCCACTTTATCCTGGGGTGACTCCACTGATAAGCAGATTTGCTTTGCTTTTAAACACTGTAGTAATGATTTAAGTTTACCATCTTCAAACAGCTTCTCTCCCTTGCAATTACAAATTTGCACCTACGTCTGGATTAATCTAAATACAGCCTGGACAAACTCTGGTTGCTTTCTACTCACCATTTTAGTGAGTTTGGTCCATGCCTGCAACACAGGGAAGATTTTATTTTGTAATTATATAGGTGTAATGAAATTTGGCTAGCAACATACACTTAATAATGTTTTTCTTTCATTAGAAATACTTTCTTTTGATTGATTTTGCAACACTTGCTGCTGATGGTTTGAAAATAAATAAATAAATACATACATACATACATAAAAGCACATAAAATTGCCCTTCAACAGCATGGATATTATGTAATAGCATTACATTAGCTCTACCACTGTCTCATATTTTTAATTATTTCTCTGTCCTATTCAAAAACATAAGTGCGTGGTCTTGAAATGCAGTGGCTTTTTAACCCTTAAATGAGAAGCTGGAGGGATTTAGGTAAAGGTAAAAAATGTTGAAACAAAAATTCATGGGCTGTGCATGTAGGTTTTAGGAGGGGTTAATTTAAAAACTGTCATCACTTCTGAAGTGCCAGAATTAGCCGTTGCAGTTTGTGAATGCCCAGTTACGTCAGGAAACCAATCTGAGTGGTAAATTGCTACTTATCCACGTCCTAGCTGTCAATTCTTAAATGCATGTTTCAGTTTTGATAACCTTGTCATTCTGGAAGCTTTGAAGACTTTTTAATCCTGCAAGACCAAACTTTTCAATGTGGTTATACTCCTTTTTCTTAATAATCAGAGTTTTCCTCTATGCCCTTTTCTTTCAAAAGAAATAAATTAATTTGATTCCTTTCCTAAGTGTTTGGACTATTTTCTGAGCCATTTTGCCTTTTTTTTCTTTTTTTTTTTTTTTCATTTTCACAGAAAATAGCAGAGAAATCCAAAGCTTTGCTTCCTGCTGGGCAGAGAAGTACCAAACAGGTAAGTTCACATCTCTCTGATGTTGTGTTGCTAAAAAAGGGCTGTTTTCTGACTCCACTGATGATGCTGAAGAGCATGGTGCTTCCCTGCTGCCTACACTGAAGCCAGTAAGGTGGTTTTCAAATAGAGATATATTACATCTTTGGAGGTGGAAGATGCAGGACCTAGGAAATAAGACACAGACAAAGCTTGGTTAATCATTCTCTCTCTCACGGGGCTGTTTTTCCATTATTAATGGGAATTTTGTCTACTCTCAGATATATCAAAGAGCAATCCTGTCTCCTCCTCTCTGGGAGCTGGGCTCATAGTCTAAGTGAAATCACATTGCAAGAGTCATTAAGGGAGTGCACAAGGGAATTCTGGAAAGGAGCTTCCCATTCCTGAGAACTGCTGTTTGAGTGTGCAGCAGAGATGATAATGTACTTGGGGATATGGTCGCTTCTGGTTTCTGCTTATTTATGGGGTAGACATAACTCCAATCCAACCTGCTCCTCATGCACAGACACACCTTGCTGCCAAACAGCTGTTCCTCCTTCCAGAGAATCCATTGTAGAAGAAGAAGTATTTCAAGTGTCCCTCAGCAGTGATGCAGACCCTGGGACAACATGGCCAGTGGTATTGTGCTGGTTTAAGGCTAATTGGAATATTTTAATAGANAAAGGTTGGAGACTTAGAGCAGGCCTATTGTCTTGGGCTAAGTCTCTCTCACAGTGCAACAGCTGGGTGTAATAAAATATTATAATGGTCTAATAGCACAGAACATATTACCCAGAGTATTAAAAAAATAGATGATAGCCTGCAGAAAATTCACAAACTAGCCAGTAATCCCTCTGAGCATAGGAAATGAAAAGAATTCTTTTTTTTAATGCTTCTTAATTGTTATGCTTCTCATGTCATCTGCTTCCCATAGAAAGAAAAATATATTATTGTGCCCATGATTGAATAAGTTCAAGTGATAATAAACCCTGGAGCAGACTAGGCTGACAAGCTGAGGGATCCTCAGGATCCATCCCTGGCAGTGCCTAGCAGAGACAGCTTGGTTTCTGCATCCTTATGGGATCTGTAGCATGTCTTTGGATCACTTCCATTTTTCCTGGTTCCTCACTGACCACACTTAGCCATCTATCTTCTCAGCTAATGAGGAGGACAGTGTACTTTCTCACCGTGTAGACTTTGTGGGTGGTTCCCCACAGGGAGTGTGAGAAGGGGAAGTACATCCCTTTTTTAGCTGACAAATGAGTTTTCAGCACCAAAAATCTGAACAGACACTTTTTTATTTTCTTTTTTTTTTCTTCCTTCTTTTTAAGAGGAAACTTTCCTGGCAATTTTTAGAAATTAAAATTACAGTAATTGTCATAGTGTAATGGCACCCCCCTTCATTTCCTGCTGCTTGCAGGGAGAGGGAAGGATAATTACTGCTCTGGAACATGGCAGTTGCCAAAAGAGATGCCTTTGTTGCTTATTCTGTAAGACTACTTGACCCATCTCTCAAAGGTCAGTAAATTATGTTTCTTAGGAGCACAGAACTGGGTAATAAACCCCTATTTGCATATGCAAGCATTTTTCTCCTGACTGCATCAATTTATTCATGCTTTAAATGGACTTCCTTCTCACAGGAAGCATCATTTCTCTCTTTCTTCCTGTGTTTATGAAGTTATTCTTTTTATATGATTAGAGTAAAATTCTTATTTTGGGATAGCAAGATCCAATCCTTGTCTTTATGGGAGAGTAATTTTTTTTTGGCAATAATATCTGCATAAACCTATATATGTATATGTGCAAGTATGGCTCCAGTTATTTGGGTTTCTATTTTTTGCAGAGTCCTTGTCATGGTAGATGCTGTATAAGCATAGCTATTAGATTGTGCCACCCTGAGGATCTCTAAGCAAACACCAACAGGCTATTTTGAAGGCTAATTAACCATGAGATTTTAGTGCAGCAGGTGCTCTTCATGCTGGAAGTCCAAAACTTACTTCGTAACTGGCTTCCACATTTTGGGGAAGGTTTGTATTTCTCTGAAATGCAGGACTTGAGTTTCTCATAACCAAAATACAGCTTTTGCCCCAACAAATGGAGCTTTTTATTTACACATTTATCTTACTGACTCTTAACACTTACTGACTTAACATCTTATCTTAGAACTCATCCCAGTTCCTGATGTTCCAGTCGGGCTGATATATCTTAGGAAATCAAGCCTTTAGCTCTGGTGATAATGTATCTCAGATGTGTGGTAGCAATTGCTGTGTCTTTTCAAGGTTATTTGGTATGCAGCTACTTCTGTAAAAATTGTTATTTCAATAATGTCAACTTTATTTTAAATGACTGTGCATCCATTAAAAGCCATACTCTAATCAGCCCACTCCTCTGTTCCTAGGGCTGTCAATATGGAGCATTTAAATCACATTGCTATTTTTCCCTGGCTTTATTTAAGTGTGGGCTTTTGTTTGTTTTGTGGAGTGGTTTTAAGATGGTCATTATAGCAATTTGCCTAAGAAAAAATTCCTTTTATTCTTTTTCTGCCTGTTTAGGGGTAGGGAAATAGATTCTAATACAAGGATTTAAGAAGTGAATAGAAATAGATTCATATTTGATTTTCTTTCTTTGCTCCCTACATTCCCAAGAGAGGTGGAATTTATTCTGAATGGCCAAAAATACTGCCCTTGCTCTGCTTCTGGTGGGTCTGGAAAGGAAAGATCTTTTCCACTCAGTGTGCCCACGGTCTTGCAAAAAAAGCCAAAAAACCAACAAAACAAAACAACAGTGGTCTTTAGAACCACAGTTCTTCACTAACTAACCATTTACCCCTATCTCTGGTGTGTCAGAGATGCAGCACTTCAGCTGTAAGAGTTAAAATGAAGAATTTCTGATTGCTGGAAAGCACCTTCATGTTGAAAGACCTGGGAGACCTGGTGGACAGCTAGTTGACCACGAGCCAGCAGTGTGTTCTTGTAGCCAGAAAGGCCAGTGCTGGGATGCATTAAGCAGAGTGTGGCCATCAGGTCAAGGAAGGTTCTCCTCCCTCTCTAGTCTGGTGGGACCACATCTGGAGTCCTGTGTCCAGTTCTGGGCTCTTCAGTTGAAGAGAGGCAAGGAACTACTGGAGAGAGTCCAATGGAGGGCTACAAAGATGGAGCATTTCTCTGAGGAGGAAAGGCTGAAACACCTAGGGCTATTTAGCCTGGAGAAGAGTGAGAGGGGATCTTAGCAATATCCAAAAGGTGGGTGTCCAGTGATAGTACATGGACTCAAACTAGAACACAAAAGTTCCACCTGAACATGAGGGAAAACTTTATTTGAGGGTTGCTGCCCAGAGAGGCTTTCGAAACCCATCTGGACATGATCCTGGGCAACCTCTTCTCAGTGATCCTGCCTTAGCTGGAGGGGATCAACTAGATGATCTCCAGAGGACCCTTCCAACCCCCACCATCCTTTGATTCTGTGAGTTGTCAGTCTTTCAGGGCAATAAATCCTGCACTACAACCCTTGGGAAAATGTCCATATTCCTCTTGCTGCTTCTGGCTGCACTCTGGCCTTATGAGGCAATAGCAATGCTGAGGACTTCAAGTTGCATGCAGAAATCTGTTAAAAAAAAAAACTAAATCCTGCTGTATCTGTAAAGGAGGTAATTTCATGAGACTAGAGATAATCAGCTTCCAGTGACAAATTCTACAAAAGGAGAAAAACACAAAATGAACAAATCTATATAAAGATCAAGACCTGGTATAACCAGGTTTAGAGGGAGTTTTGCCATTTCCTAAGTTGCCCAAACAACTTCAGCATCGTGGATTTTCCTTAGCAATCCCCTATCAAGCACCTGCCACGGGATAAGCTTGCTGTGGTTTCCTGTGTCTGCTGATGTAGGTAGAAACTGCAGCTTGGCTCCGTCAGCACCGTAGCAAAGGATTTTGTAGTCATTAGCTGGATTTTCTGTCTGGCAGGGTTTTTTGTTTATTTCTTTCTTTCTTGGTGGGTGTTGGGGTTTTTTTGCATTGTGGGGTTTTTTTCCTTCCTTTTGTTTGAATGAGAAAGGACAGAGGTTTTTATGTGGGCAGAGGATGAAGGCAGGGGAAGGGTTTCTTTTGTACGAAGCCTCCTCCACAGCAGCTCGCTGGCTTCACACGCGGCGCTGATGCTGCTCTCCTCTACCCCAGCTCTGAGTCACTGCCGGAGCCGTCTCACAATCCAAAGGCTTGTTTTGTCTGGAATGAGCCAGCCTCACCGCCCAGCTCTACAAGCACTGCTTTGATGCTCCCAAATCCTAGGACCACTTTTCTTCACCCCGTGCTGTTAAGGAGCCTACTGTGCCTGGAAAGTGGTGATGTTGGGGCTACTTGGAAGCGTTTGAGGTCACGGAATGAAATGTGGGTATGAACATGCCTTGTTAATAGGAGAGTGTTTTCATGGAGAGCAAATCCATATTGTGCCCAGAGGCTTGGACAGATGACATAACTCAACTGGTACCCACATTATTATTCTTTCACAGCCAGCAACAGCTCTGCAAATATTTTACACCTTTGCTGTAAGAAAGCTGGGCACAGACTTTTTAGCAGGTCCTCTTGGTAGCTGCCTGGGTAGTTGTGATGCTCCTTTCTCCTCCCAGCCCTTAAATTTAAAGGATGTTGTAAATATTCATGCCAAATCAGGGTCATTCATGGAGGGGGGTCTCTGTGAAGATGGGAAAAGCCTTTCTCACTGGTTGTATCAGCTCTGGCTGTGGTTTCAAGGAGTGCTGGCTCCTGTTTCCTCATGAATGCTGCTTTCGCTGCAGTGACTGTGGGCAGCACATGGCTTCATGGTCCTGCACCACACTGCTAATTGTAGACTTGTTCATCTATAGATATATCTGTATACCTGTAGATATCTGCTTCCATATAAATCTAATTATAACTCTATGTCTAATTATAGATGTAAATCTAATTGTAAATCTAAATTTAATATTAACACAAAAATATAAACTCACAGTAGTGGGTCAAGGGATGTGATACTTTTCTAGTCCACTCTGATGAGACCTCTGCCTGGAGCACTGTGCCCAGCTAAAGAGTCCTCAGCACAAAAGCATCATGAACGTGTAGGAGCAGGTCCACCAAAGGCCAAACAAAATGGTCAGGGTGGTCTTTTCTGTGAAGAAAAGCTGAGAGAACTGAGGCTGTTCAGCTTGGAGAAGAGGAGGCTCCAGGGTGACCATACTGTGCACCTCCATTGCTAAAAGGAGGCCTGTAGGAAAGCTGGACACGGGCTTTTTAGCAGGTCCTCGTGACAGGACAAGGGATGATAGTTTTACACTAAAAGAGGATTTAAGCTAGAAAGAAGGAAGAAATTTCTTACAATGAGGGTAGTGAGATACTGGCCCAAATTTTCCAGAGAGGAGGGTGATACCCCATCCCTGCAAACATTCCAGGTCAAGTTGGATGGGGCACTAAACAACCTGATCTGCTCACTACAGAGGGGTTTGACTAGATGACTTTTAAAGGTCCCCTCCCACCCAAACCATTCTATGATTCTATGAAATACAAATCTCAATACAGTGTCAGATGTGGCCAGGTGAATGGAGACTCACCATGATTGGAGATCTCTGCCCTTGTGTGTAGCTTTCCTGAGCAGTAAGGGTCAACTGTGGCAGCATTGTCAGATCTGTGCTGACACCAGTGTAAGAGGAGAATAAACACAGGCCAAGATCCTGGAGATGATGAAAGGTACACTCAGCCTGCAGGACAGAAGTGTCTGTGAGGGCAGTAGTGTCTGCATCAGTCTGAAAGCTTGGCTTTTACTCACTTTCTGGACTTTTCTCACCTATAGCTTCCTATTTTCTATCCTTTATGGAGTCCTAATGGTTCTGGAAGTGGTTTCTGCTGGTGCAATGGGGATGTTTGTATGGCCCCATCTACCTTCCCTCTTTCAACCACATCTTGCAGAAGTTGCACAGCAAGAGTCTAAATTGACTTTTTGCCCTGTCAAAGATCACACAGTAACTGGAGAAATCAATATGAAACCTTAGTGAGTGTGTCACCTTGCTCCAAAGCGGATGCAGTGTTATTTAATACATTTAAACTCTGCTGTGGAGACAGATTGTTGAAAGGGAAGAAATTGTATTCTTCCCACCCCACTTTGATGGCTGCATTTATCACATGGTTAAATGTGAACAGCAATGATATTTTCCCATGGGAAAAAAAAAAGTATTTGGAAACAGGTTAACACTTGCTTCACCAGAGTGAAGACGAAAGTAGTATTTAGTCATCTTTCTAGGGCTCCATCAGATTTATTTCCAGAGTCTCAACAACCAATGTGAAGGGAAGCTGACCTTCTGCCCCTGTGTGCACAACTTTACACAGCACAACTCACACCACAGACAAGAGGTTCCCTAGGTCTTTCTTGGTATACAGATCAAGCCGTGGAGAAACCTGTGCAAGCTCTACTTCTGCATGGGAAAAATGGCTGGAAATAGAAAAAAAAGGCTTAGTTCCCTGAACCCAGTTTTCCATGGGGCAAAGCTGAACAATCTGCTTCCCGTCTGTGAGCTATGGTTTGCACACTTCTCTTGGGTAAAATGAAAAGCTGAAAGTGTTTTATTTTCTGCCTTCACTCAACCTGTAAACTTCTGAATGAAATAAAACTGTTGAATTGGTTCCTAGAACTCAGTAGTACACCTTGAGAATTTTCCCTTTCTTCTTTCCCTTTCTCCTTTTTTCATCTTCCCCCTTTTTGCTTCTTCTTTCCCCTTTCCCCTATTTTATTCCCATTCCTGTTGTTTCCCCCTCTTCTTTCCCCCTCTTCTTTCCCCCTCATCCTTCCCCTTCTTCTTTCCCCTTCTCCTTTCCTTATGGGGGTACATTTTCATGTAGAGATTAGCAGTTGCACATTGAGAAACTCAGATAATTGGTCTAAAAAACACAACCCATCAAACAAAAAATGAGTAATCATATCATCTGCTTGAAACACAACTAATCTCTGGTGAGTGAGGAAGGTGTTTTCTCCCTTTTCAAGCCCAGCAGTTTCTAATTGCTTTGGTGGTTTAAGGGAAGGGACTGGGAATGTGGCTTTTGTGAGCAGCAGAACATAGTGATCTCTTCTGGAAGCTGAGGACTGGGAAGTTTGATGGCCCTATTGTATGAGCTACTTCATTGACTCTTATATTCCTGCATGATTAAAAGCACTACTAAAGAGCGTGACACAGAGGGGAAGAAAAAAAAACCCAAACACAAACCTTTTCCAGCAGTTGCTGGGGATGGGGTGAGGGAAGCTGTGGATGTTGCACACTTTGGAGTGCCATCTGCTGGCGTAGGACTCAGTCAGATGCAGGAGCCTTATTTTATAGCACTCAGATGAGAACAGTGATGGAGACGGCTTGATGAACCATCAGTGTTAATAACATTGAGATGAGAATAAAAATATAAGCAGACTTGGAGTGGAACAGGGTGTTTTATGCTTCTATTTAAGGCAGAATCCCTGCACTGGGAAAAATACTGTAAGTAGCCACCTGCTACATGTTGTCTGTACCAGATAGAACATATATATAAAATAGAGTTGAAATAAGTCTAATATGAATGCATTCTGTGTATACATGTATAGTTTTTCAGGTTCCTAGGGAGAAACATTTTTTAGGTTTTGATCACATCTGCTGGGAAGAATTGGGAAAGTTTGCCAGTTTTTGTCCTCTATTCTAGTTAGTCTGATGGTCTGTGATGGACTCCACAGGACTATGCAGATTGTCCCCATCCTCAGTCTACATCATTTGGGCACCTTAAAGGTGAGAGAAGGTTTTACATAGAATCGTAGAACAGTTTGGGATGAAAGGGGCCTTTCAAGGTCATCTAGTCCAATGCCCTGCATTCAGCAGGGACATCTTCAACTAGAGCAGATTGCTCAGAGCTCCAAACAACTTGCCCAGGTATGTTTCCAGGGGTGGAGCATCTACCACCTCTCTGGGCAGGCTGGTCTGAGTATTTCACCACTTTCATTGTAAAAATTGTCTTACTTAGATCTAGTCTAAATCTATTCTCTTTTAGTTTAAAAGCATCACTCCTTTTCCTGTCAAAACAAGCCCTGCTAAAAAGTCTATGTCCATATTTTCTGTTGCCTCCTTTAATTACTGTAAGGTTGCAGTAAGGTCTCCCCTAAGCCTTCTATTCTTCAGGCTGAACAACTCCAACTTTCTTAGCCTGTCCTCACAGCAGTTTTGTAGTTCTCTGGTCCAGGTCCATGTCTTTCTTATGATAACATCTTGTTTAGGACCCAGAAGTGTCTGACAGAGCCATGAGTGTGTGTCTGACATATGGAAGAGGAAGGCATGATGACACTTCACTGGTGCAGCATAGTTTAGGGCTAATGTGCTATTTAAGAGTTTAAAAGGTTCAAAATTATTTGAAGTAACAACAAACTTGACCGTGTGTGTGTGAGTACAGGTGATGGTAATACTAAGTGGTGTTCACTTATTGGACACCTGTCTGCCTACCTGGGCAGAGCTGCATGAGGGAGGGTTTAGTGGGAAAATAAAGGCGGGGGGGGCAGGTCATATCTTTACAGAGAAACACAGGTTTTGTTTTAAAGTGCTGAGTTTGAGGTGTACTTTTTTTTTTTCTTTTGATTTTATATTTTTTTCCTTCATTCCCCTTATTTTATTAAGGTGCATCCTTTGCTTGTGGGATGTTGTTTGTGTTCACGTCCTACACCAACCCTGCTTATTTTGAGCATAGTTATATCCAACACAATAAAAACTCCTAACACTGTTTTTTGTTTCCAAGCCTCTGGGCATTGTACCCATGTAGAGACTTGAGTTCACATGAAATCTTTTTAATCATCTTTTTGCCTTCTTGACTTTCCTCTTCTGCCCTCTTGAATCTCACTGCCCTCCTGCCCTTTTGAATCACATCTCACCTGTGCTGTTTCTTTCCCTTCCCAGCTGTAAGAGGCTGGAAAACATTACAGAATATAAATTGTCAAGGGAGGGAAAAAAGGACATTGTTAAAGAAATGTGGTTGTGAGGTTTATGGGATTTTTTTGTTTAATTGGTTTGGTTGGTTTGTTTTGGGTTATTTTAGAAATGCTTTATTAGGTTTCTTTGCTTACAAACAGGTCATTGAATGTCATATTTGGTATGAATAGAAATGAGTTGAATTTCAGATGTCCATGTAGATCTGAAACACTTTGCAAATGAAGATATTTCAACTCTACCCAAACTAATTTTAGAGAAAAGGCAAAGGTAGAATGGGAACTGTGGGCTGTGCAGCAAGTCATACTAAGCTCAGCAGATTTGCCTTTGTCACTGTGTTGTCAAAGTGTTTGGTCCTGAATTAACCCATGTAATGAGTTATCTGCTTTGTTATGTTTTGGTTTGGTTTNATTGAGATGCATTTTATATGACTTCATCAAAGCCATGTAGTCATTTTAGACAGTGACGGGAAGGTGTTTTGGAAAAGGAGTGATGTGCCTCATTGCTCTGTTAATTTCCCTGAGTTTCTGCTGAAGAGCCAGAGAGTGAGTGAAGTATTCCTTATTTATCAAACATCATTACGCTTAACATCTCTGAGTTTCCTTTTGATATCCTCAGTTAATTGCCAACATCGCTGCAGGAAACAAATCAATCTCCTTGATTCCTGGCAAAAATATTTTGTGGTAAGGTTACTGATTAGCTTTAAATTAGCTTTCGTGGTTTCTAAGTGCAAAATCATACATGAACTTCTTTACCTAGCATGGCAACTGGTTGCTCTGGGCAAGCTGCTCCAGTAAGTCGGATAAAGATGACTTTGGCTTCATTTCAGGACAAGTGATGTGAGAAGACCGCTTGTCTGCAAAATCTTTCTTGTCAGGAAAGTTCCTTGCACTGTGATTCATTTATGCCAAATGTGGGGGAATTAATTTCTGTGTGAAATGCATGAAGGAAACCCCATGGGAGAAGAAATTATTTGGCAGCTGATCCATGGAGCTCTTTCAGTCACCTCTAAAGAAAATGCTGTGATGCCAGTGTCAGTTCCTTTCCACATCTGGGCCTGACTCATCTGCTACAGTAAAAGAAGAAAGAAACCCCCCCAAAAAAACAGTTGAAGCTCATTATTGCATGTATATGAAATAGCATTATTAAAGTATCTACCTCACATTTATTTATAACCCTTCATCCTGACAGAGCCTGACATGTTGCACAAACACCACTGAATGATTATGTATTCTTTGCCCAAAAATCTGAGGATGATGCTCTGCATTTTATCCATCACTTGTTCAGTCAAAATTTATGTTCCTGCACAATTTGTACATTTTCTGAGATCTCTTTGTGTAGGTACATTACTCATGAGACCTACCAGGAATATTTAGAGTAAGGTGAGGTGGAAGGGTTCAAATTTCTTTTTGAGAAAGTCAGTTATTTTTTCTGAGGAGTGCACTGCCACTGCATCACAGGGTGAGACTNCTTGTTTTGATGTTCATCACACTCAGAAGGAACCAAAGACCGATGGGTCGGGAGATACGCACAAAGAGGAATAAGCTGAGTAGCTGTCAAATGTGAAGATGTTTGACATGCAAGGGAGTCTCCTGCATTTGAGTAGACCTGACAAGTTAAGTCAGATGCTTTTGGGTAGGCTTTAGTGAGTTTGAAAGCTTCTGCCTATGAGAGTAGAGGAACTGGGCCATGACATCTTCATGGTGTGCGTATTCGAGCAATGCATTCTTTTGCCTTCAGTAGGGTTATGTTGTTTTTAGCCTTGTGTACAGAGTAGGAAGGGTGGAAGGGAGAATCATAGAATCATGGAATCATAGAATGGTAAAGTTGGAAGGGACCTCAAG
>WBNM01025144.1:21407-42328 GCA_013399055.1 Ramphastos sulfuratus
GTCGGATAAAGATGACTTTGGCTTCATTTCAGGACAAGTGATGTGAGAAGACCGCTTGTCTGCAAAATCTTTCTTGTCAGGAAAGTTCCTTGCACTGTGATTCATTTATGCCAAATGTGGGGGAATTAATTTCTGTGTGAAATGCATGAAGGAAACCCCATGGGAGAAGAAATTATTTGGCAGCTGATCCATGGAGCTCTTTCAGTCACCTCTAAAGAAAATGCTGTGATGCCAGTGTCAGTTCCTTTCCACATCTGGGCCTGACTCATCTGCTACAGTAAAAGAAGAAAGAAACCCCCCCAAAAAAACAGTTGAAGCTCATTATTGCATGTATATGAAATAGCATTATTAAAGTATCTACCTCACATTTATTTATAACCCTTCATCCTGACAGAGCCTGACATGTTGCACAAACACCACTGAATGATTATGTATTCTTTGCCCAAAAATCTGAGGATGATGCTCTGCATTTTATCCATCACTTGTTCAGTCAAAATTTATGTTCCTGCACAATTTGTACATTTTCTGAGATCTCTTTGTGTAGGTACATTACTCATGAGACCTACCAGGAATATTTAGAGTAAGGTGAGGTGGAAGGGTTCAAATTTCTTTTTGAGAAAGTCAGTTATTTTTTCTGAGGAGTGCACTGCCACTGCATCACAGGGTGAGACTGGAAAAGAATACCACCATCATCAATACAATCCAATATAGAATCATAGAATAGCAGAATCACAAAATTATAAAATCATAGAATCAAAGAATTGTTTTAATTGGAAAAGACCTCTGAGGTTATTAAGTCCAACTGTCAACAAGACCACCATGGTCATTAAACCATGTCCCAAAGTGCCATGTCCACTTGTTTCTTTAACACCTCCAGGGACAGAGACTCTACCATCTCCCTTGGCAGCCTGTTCCAATGCCTGACCATCCTTTCAGTGTTTTTGTTTTTTTGTTTTTGTTTTTGTTTTTTTTTTCCTAATATCCAGTCTAAACCTCCACAGTTTCAGGCCATTTCCTCTCGTCCTATCACCTGATAATACAGAGAAGAGACCAACCCCAGCCTCACTCCAACCTTTTTTCAGATAGTTGTAGGGAGCAATGAGGTCTTCCCTCTGCCTCCTCTTCTTCTGACTGAGGAATCCCAGTTTCCTTCTTGTAAGACTTGTTCTCTAGACACTTCACCAGCTTTGCTGGTTAGCAGGAAGGAGTTATCAGTGATGGCACTTACTCAGGATAACTGAACTAACATGACTTATCTTGGAAAAATTCCTTCAACTTGGAAGGCTCAAAGCCTTCTGTAACCTCAGCCAAATGTTTCCTACAAAATTAAAGCATATATCAACATCCTTGGGAGATTGGCCCGGGAGCTGCATTAAGGACTTGTCTTTTAGTTATGATCAGTCTGGTCTCATCCCCTTCTGTCTGCAAAATGAAACCTGAAAATGAATGAAAAAGGTGTGGATTGGCTCTTTGGCTCTGGCATATTAGCACAGCTGTGTTTGAGCTAAGCAGCAGCAGCAGGGGTAAAGCATGGGTGGTGGAAGCAAATAGAAAGACTCCAGCAGAAAGGTAATGCAAACTCATCAGGGGCTTTAAAATGTTGAGACAGATCGATGTTCCTTCACTGATGGGAAGTGTCACCTCTCTCAGCAGGCAGTGGCAGTGGTTCATAGAGCATTTTCTATGGAGAAAGTCAGTGTGCAGCCTAACGGTTATGATAAAGTATGCAATGACCTTATGGACTCAGTTAGCTTCCACAATTTGCCATGGAAAATGTATGTCCAGCATTAACTGTGCCAACAATTCCCTTCCTCAGTCTAATCTCAGATTAGAAGAAAGTTTAGTATTTATCTGTAAGGAGAGTTTTTTCCAATGCTTTTCTTCTACTCATTTTTAAATCTCTATTACTGTAAGTCCCCTATGCAAGAAAGTTGCCAGACGTGGGAAGAATGTTGGGACTATCTTTAGAAATTAGTATCCATTCCAGAAGAAGACACAGATTTCTGCCTGTAAATGGGATTTACTGCTCAGCCACTCTGGACTTTAATCCCCAGAAACTGGCTTGTGTGTGGTTATTAAGCAGCAACAACAGTAATATGTGGGCTTCCCTAATGGCAACAGTTGTTTTGGAAAGATTCTAACAGCTTCCTTCTCCCATCCTTGCCTCTGAAATATGTGTGTGCTACTGAGTATTCCATTGCCTGTGAGGGAGATCTGCAGGTGGTCCTATCTCAGACCCTTTCTACTGAGAGATCTGTGCATTTTGGAAGCATCCTGGATCTGCCTTTGACTTCCTTTGAATTCACTTCCATGCTTTAGAATCATAGAATCATAGAACTGTTTTGGTTGGAAAAGAGCTTTAAGGTCATCAAGTCAAACTGTCAACCCAACGCTACCATTATTGCTAAACCATGTCCCCAGGTGCCATGTCTACCCATCTTTGGAACACCTCCAGGGATGGTGACCTCCAATGCTTAACCACTCTTTCACTAAATGATTTTTTTTCCTAGTATCCCATCCCTGGCACAACTTGAGGCTCTCTTTCTTATGTCCTGTCACTAGTTATTTGGGAGAAGAGACCAACACCCACCTCATTACAACCTCCCTTTCTCTTTGTCCTCCTCTTCCCCTTTCCAAGCATCCCCTGTGATCTTCACAATATCACAGTATCACAGTATCACCAAGGTTGGAAGAGACCTCAAAGATCATCAAGTCCAACCCATTACCACAGACCTCAAGACTAGACCATGGCACCAAGTGCCACGTCCAAACGTGCCTTGAACACCTCCAGGGACGGTGACTCCACCACCTCCCTGGGCAGCCCATTCCAGTGGGGAATGACTCTCTCAGTGAAGAACTTTCTCCTCACCTCGAGCCTAAACTTCCCCTGGCACAGCTTGAGACTGTGTCCTCTTGTTCTGGTGCTGGTTGCCTGAGAGAAGAAAGCAACCTCCTGCTGGCCACAACCACCCTTCAGGTAGTTGTAGACAGCAATAAGGTCTCCCCTGAGCCTCCTCTTCACCAGGCTAAACAATCCCAGCTCCCTCAGCCTCTCCTCATAGGGCTTGTGCTCGAGGCCTCTCACCAGCCTCGTTGCCCTTCTCTGGACACGCTCAAGCACCTCAATGTCCTTCTTAAATTGAGGGGCCCAGAACTGGACACAGTACTCAAGGTGTGGCCTAACCAGTGCAGAGTACAGGGGGAGAATGACCTCCCTGCTCCTGCTGGCCACACTCTTCATCCATTATTGCTGTTTCCTCCTGTCTTTCTGGTTAGCTTTCCCCCTTCTTGTATCACTGTCTTTCTTCTCCATCTTTTGCTCAAGCCATTCACCTCTGTAGACATGTTGGCAAAGAACTGAGATCAAAATGCACTGAAGCCATTTCTGATGCATGTACCCCTCACATAGCACATGATATCATCAGTTACATTTCTGCCCATAGCCATACCGTTAATGTTTAAATTGTGCTTATTGACATGATGATACCTATTGTGAAAATAACAATATAAATATGCTTGAGGAACAGCTAGCAAAACAAGATAAGTGTGTCTGAATGCCCTGGGGATGTACACAGGGTGGAGAGTAATAGGGAACATGATGTATTTTACTCCTCAACAATTTTTCAGTACAAGAGGATTTAAAACCTGCAATAGTTTTTAGCATATTAAGTATGTGGCACTGAAGCAAATTAGGATTAGTTTGTGTAATGATTCCTTCTATGCTGCAGCAAACTACGTTTGACTCTAGTTTATGAAGTTGGTCTGTCCAGTAGAGTCTGTGGAGGTCATAGAATTGTTTTGGCTGGAAGAGACCATCAAGTCCAACCCTTAACCCAGCATGGCCAGCTCACCACTAAACCTTCTATACGGCTTTTTGATCCCTCCAGGCCAGCCTGTTTCAGGGCTTGGCAACTCTTCACTTGAAGACTTTTCTTCTAACATCCAATTAAAACCCTGGTGCAACTTGAGGCTGTTTCCTCTTCTCGTATTATTTGTAGGCCAAAGTGTTCTCTTCATACTGCAAAAAAGTGAATAGGTATGAAACAACATTAACCAAGGATTGGGAATCTGAATGACAGAACAGAGTCTGTTTTCCATTGATTCTGCTTCTACCTGCTTTCTACACCATCCTTTAGATTGGACTCAATGATCTTAGAGGTATTTTCCAACCAAAATGATTCTTTGAATTAGAAAGAAGTGTATCCACCTTCTTAACTCAAAAGTACAATGGTATGTCACACTAAAAACTAATGGGCTATACTGAAACAAACAGTTTCAGTACAGCTGTTCTGAATAAATAGTTAAATATCATAAAGCTAATCAGAAGTGGCAAATAACTTTTGAAGAATCATCATGAGAAGATCAGGGATCAAAAAATAGTCCTGGGCCCCTCAATTTAAGANGAGGCATAATCTTCACTAGGATCAAAATGAAACCCTCAGCAACTAAATCCCAGGAGTTACAACTCTGTTTTCTTGCTGGTATTCTTTTTTTCTTGGCTAGAGTTCCTCCTTGCAATATGAAAGCTCATCCTGGAGCTGCATAGAGAGGAAGGTGGTTATTTGTAAAAAAGCCAATTTTAACGGGGGCTTCCCCACTGCGCGAGATGCTTCTTGGTCCATATTGTGCCTCCCTTGATTGATTTAAATTGACCTTCAAGCTTTTTTCCTGCTTCTTGCATTGTTCTGAGCACTAAATCCTAGAGAAGCAAAGACCTCCTGTCTGACCTGAGCACATTTAATGGATAATCACTGTGTCTGTTCTGTAGACTCTAACGTCTTCAAAAGACACAGCATTGAGCATCTGCTTTCTCCTCTCTCCCCAACACTGGTTTGTTTCTAATGAAATATTTATTAAGAGAATGATATTTGCAGGCAGAGAAGGAGATAATTCATGCAAGCAATCAGCCCTGGGTTAACTGGAGAATGAAAATGTCTTGGACCGTAGCAAAAACTCATAATCAAAGGGCTCCCCAGCTATCCATCAAACAATCAATTACTGTATCCATTAGTCCCCTTTCACCACACATTAGAACAATTTACTAGACATGCTAATGTTCGGGTCATTGCTCCTTAAGGATGAGCAAATAGCAGAGGCATCTATCAAAGTTTTGGTGCAGTGTGATCTCATACGGTGTAGATGTATAGCTTAGATCTCTTCATATCCTCATGGTGTTAGTGAATCTATTAAGGACTTGGTCTCTGAGGGAGATGCTGGTTGCTTCCAGATCTCAACAGCTAGAGAAAATTTGTCAAAAAAATCCAACATTTCATACAGTTCAGCCTTCTGTGCAGTGAGAGAGAAGGCCATTCTGTGGGGAGCATGAAGAAACAAACCATATATCAGTAAAACAGTGGTGTCTTTGGCACGTCTTGATTACTCTGAATAGATAATTGCAAATACATTTTCTACTCTTAAGTGTGCCAGATAGGGCAAGAGAGGATTTCTTCAGGAGCTGTCCTCATCCATTGCCTGATAAATGTATTGGGATCTCAAACCACACGTACTGAAGGAATCTCTGTTAATTATTCCAAGGTGTAGATTTCTGTCTTCAAAGGCAGTAATATTCCTTCTACAATCAGGTGAGAGAAATGGACACATCTTAGTGTACTCATCTGAGCTAAGTAGGATGAATTGTTGTCCAGGAAAAAAGTCTACCTTGGCCATACCTGCGCATGACAAGCATAGGCCTCTGCTTGTGAGCCTGACTTTGAAGGCTGCCTTTATAGTCAACAACACAATCTCATGTTAAGTAGCTGTCAATCTTTTTAATCTGGAGAATAAGGCTCTTGTCTCCATTGATTTTATTGACCATATCTCCACTGAGTATAATGGGAGTCTTAATCAGGAGCTAGGAGGTCAGTGCTTCCAGTATGGATATGTAAAGCTTGGTGAGGTGGATTTCTGACAGTTCAATTTGGCCAATGAATTCAAATGAAGAGATCTACTGTGGAAACATCTCAAATTAATGTTAGGAAGGATCCCATTTACACATCTCTGCCTCCCATGCTGAACCAGCATCTAATTTGTCCCTCTTTCTCTGAATGGCACACTTGATATCTGATAGGAAAAACTGGCATCTAACTTTAGTTAACTCTGTTAACAGCTACTTGGTTCTATAAGGAGTTTATAGCTCCTCAGAAAGTCAGTGAAGAAAAGGCAAAAAAAAAAAAAAAAAACAAACCAACCCTAGCAAATCAAGGACATAACTTTATAAGGTTGAATTACCTGCTAGAGAAGCCCTCTTTGCTGTTCTGAGTATATAGGGCACAGAAGGAAATAAACTCCCTGTAAACATCCTTCCTGTGGTTCGTTGTGGTCCCTTTTTTCCTCTTTGGACAGATAGAGGACAGTGCCAGTGGTTGGGCAGAGAGCAGGGAGAGTGCCAAGTGCTTCGCTTCTTGTGCAATGCAAATCTTAGGTTCTATGATGAAAAGCTCATCTCCATACACACAAAGGAACACCAAGGAGCAGTGTGTTATATACTAGAACATACTATGTACCACTGCATAGAATCATAGAACATTTTGAGTTTGAAGAGACCTTTAGAGGTCATCTTGTCCAACTCCCCTGCACTCAGCAGAGACATCTTTGACTAGACCAAGTTGCTCAGAGCCCCATCCAACCTGGACCTGAATGTTTCTAGGGATGGGTCTTCTACCATTTCTCTGGACAGCCTTTGCCAGTGTTTCTCCATTTTCATTGTAAAATATGTCTTCCTCATATCTAGTGTAAATCTCCCCTCTTTTGCCTGAGGAGCAATCTAGTCTTCAAAGGAATATCAGAAAGCTGTCATCCTTCCACTGAGAGTATTCTGTTCCAGTGTGAGTTTGGAGCCAGAGGTCTGTGTTGAGGAGTGAAATATGATTTTAATTCAGTGAGTATGTCCTAGCCTTTCAGTATCGTTTCATTTCTCCTTTATTACTGTAGGAATGGAAAATGTGCAGAGTCAAGTCCTTTGAGACTAGGTAGAATAGTTAGGAAAAATTACCAAGAGGAAACCAATCCAACCAACCACCCAACCAAAGCCCCCTACAGCAGTTTTCAGAGTAGACTTGAACATGTAATACAAATTTCTTCTGTATTTGGGTGAAAGTTCCCAACAGAAAATGTGGTTTTATCTTTGAATTTATGGCTCAGGAAGGGCATTGGTATATAGAGAATAAAAAAAGAATGTGAATAGAGCAGGTAAAGTAACATGAGGTATGTAGTCTATAAACATCAGATGAGAAAATGAGGGAGCTAAATTAAGTAGTCTAGAAGAAAGTGTCAATAGAGACATGATTACAGTCTATAAATACTTTCAAGGTGAAAACACAAATGAAGATCAGGTGAATTATTCACCAAGTTAAATGATAGAAGTCAGAATGGCCTAACGTTTGGAAAGAAACATGCAGGTTAAGTGCTAAAGCCAATAAAGAACAATAGTGTGGATGGTTAATGCCCCATCAGTTTGGAAAGTCAATACCACAGTTAAACTAGAGGTGAAATAAATAATAATAATAGCCCAATAAAAATGTGTGGTAGAAATTATCTGCATATTTATCTGTGGCCTCTCCTACCTCTGACACCATTAAGACATTGTCCTGCTGTTAACTAGAAAAAAATGCACTCATTTTGGACAGTTTCGTTACATGTCACGTTCCAGAGGCACTGAGCTGAAAGCCTATCAGCTTTTTTTTCTTTTTTCTTTTTTTTTTTTTTTTTTTATCTTAATCCTTTCCCTGATGTTTTATTTTGCAAACATTTTACGTAGCTTTTCAATCCTCCTGAAAGCCTTCAACAAGCCTGAGTGCTAATCATGCAGTGTGGGACTGAACACTTGAGCTGAAGAAAGGGTAGCATCAGCCTAAACGTATATCACAGAGACAGCATGGAGCACATGAGGATAATAAAGCTGGTCTGCATTGCTTTCCTTTGCTGGCACTCCCTATTTCTTGTGACTGTTTGGAAGGTTAAATTCATGTCATCTTGCCCTAGGAAGACCTTGCACTGGATAAATAAGTGACTGTCAAATTCTTCCTGTTTTGTTCTCCATGGAGAAACTAATTCAGAAACTTTGGTGTTTTTGTTTTGTTTTTTTGGTTTTTTTTGTTGTTCCTTTAGAAATCACAGAATCACAGCAACATTCCAGTTGGGAAAGACCCCCAGGATCATCAAGTCCAACTGTTATCCCTGTTCTACAATGTTAACCCTTTGCAATTCCCATTTTGGTAACTGTCCCAGGTTGGGAACTATAGGGTTAAAAAAGTCCTCTAGAGACTTGAAGATTTTGTTATTCAATCCCACAATTCTGCTATCTCTTCATAAGCTCACGGCAAGGCCAGCTTGTTCTCCTTTCCTCCCCCTCCAGCCTTGTGTCGGGCAGCAGCTGCGTTATCAGGACAAACATGTAAGGATAGGCCTGGTTGGGGCCTCCAGAGGCCTCTTGGATGGCAGAGGCATGGCGGGGGAGGATTGGAGCACTGGGGATGATAGATTTAGTTTTGGGTTGGGGGAAAATTCAGGGGGTTCACTTATGGATTCTGTATCTGCTTTGTAGTTTCTATCTGTAACTCTCTCCAAATATAATTCTGTTTTTTTCTCCAATTCATTTGAGAGCTTTACGCTGTCGGCCCTTTAAACCCACGACAGTAACAAAGATCTATCTGTGGCTAAATTTACCTAATGACAGAACAATAGAATGGTAGGTGTTGAAAGGGACATTTGGAGATCAAATCCCACTGCCAAAGCAGGTTGCACAGGAGCCCCTCCAGGCAGGTTCTGAAAGTCTCCAAAGAAGACTCCATAACCTCTCTGAGCAGCCTGTTCTGTGGTCTGGCACCCTCAAAGGAAAGAAGCTTTTCCTTATGTTTAAGTGAAATTAGGTTATGTTTTACTGCAGAGGAATTGCTGTCATCTCAGCAAAACAGCTAAAGCTAAAGCTCTGTCTTGTTTTCTTAGTTTAAGGAAGAGTCCATGAAGACTGATTTTCCTGGCCTTGGTTATTTTCTTGACCCAGGAGGATCAGCAAAACCTCTATAATAAGCACAGACTGATGCACTCTTGCAGCTGAGCTGGCTGAGAACACGACCCACACAAGCCATGCTGGGTTTGTCTTCATGTTTTTCTTAAGAGGATGAGGTTGGTGATTGCTCTCAAGTCCGTCTCTAGCCAAATCAATGGAGAATATCCATCCATCTGTTTTCAGTGTCACTTGTATGCATAACTGATGTGGGATAATGGGCTTTCACAAAATCTACATGCCTGGATTTATCCTTTCTTAAATAATCTGCAAAGAGACCCTTCAATATCTTTAATGCTACCTGTTTTGGGAAATTGATCAGCATAATTATCTAGTCTTTATTAAAATTACTTCCTTCATCATCTTCATGGTGCCTTTGTCTTCCTGTATCTCATTTTATTTGATATGCTCATGACAACTTCTATTCTCAGTTTAGGTCAAAAAGAGAGAGATATAGAAAGCTTTTATCTAATCTGTGGAAAAGAGAAGCCAGGTTCAGCTCTACAGATGCTGTTTGGCTATTGTGAATGGCTTCATTAGAGGGTGACCACAGATCATGTCAGTGATCCATGACAGCCTGTGGTATAGCAGTGCTGCTAGGTACTTCCAAATTAGATTTTCAATATCTTCATTTTGATTCAGTTGGTGTCTCTTGTTTCACTGCACATGTCTGTCATTTTGTGTCTTTTAAACATGTTTATTAGCTGTGTTTGTATTTTAATTAAAACTAAAAATGTCCTGAAGAAAAACAATTAAGGGCTTGTGTATAGTATTAGCGTAATGCCTAGCAAGCAGCTGCCTACAGTCAGACTTGGATCAGTAAGCTTGAATGTAGAAAAAATTGTGGGTAAATGGCAAGAAAAACCCTGAGGTTTACACAGCATCGAGGAAGTGTGAACCTCTTTTGCTCCTTATCCCTTCTCTGCTGTGCACATGCAAAGGGGCTGTGAAAGACACTTTCTTGTTGAACTCCCCAGCCTGTGGTTTTGATCTGTTTGGTTTCTCTGCTGACACTATGCCATGCACTGTCTGCTTCTGACTTCACACTTCCTTCGAGTGGCTTTTTCGAATGGGACAAATCATAGAATGATTTGGGTTGGAAAGAACTTTCAAAGGTTATCCAGTCCAACCCCCCTGTACCAAGCAGGGACAGCTTCAATGAGATCACAGACTCATAGAATGGTTTGAGGACATGTAAGGTACTGACAGATCATGTGTACTCCAGACTCACTGTCAACTGTCCTATGTATTGACCTTTTTTTCTTAACACTGCCCTTGTCTTTGTAGAAAGAGCTGGTGATTTCAGCTGATCTCTAAATCCTTCCCTAGGCTCCACTGACCCAATTTTCTCTCTGGTGAGAGGTGGTTTTCTCAGGTGGAGATGCCACATGGAAGTCATAATTTAATTACTCAGGTGGACTGTACTTGGCTCTGACTCTTTTGCTTGATTGTTTTGAGTAATTGCTTTGACTTCATATTTTTAGGCTACCAGCCTCCAATAATTCCTCTATTTTCTTCTGAGTTAGTGCTGCAAAAAAATTGCCATAAGGTGGACCAACAGGCTGAGCATCCTTTGTAACAGAAGACAGACCATTTATGTCTTGCTGTCTTATGCTGAAATCTGATGGGTAATAGAAGGCTGCTCAGAAAAGTCTGTAAGTGAATCACAGAGTCACAAAATCACAGAATGGTAGAGATTGGAAGGGACCTCTGGAGCTTATTCAGTCCAACACTCCAATAAAGCAGTCATCTAGAGCAGATTGCACAGGAACACATCCAGGTGGGCTTTGAAAGTCTGCAGAGCAGCAAACGCCACAATCTCTTTGGGCAGCCTGTTTCAGTGGTGTCACACTCAAAGGAAAGAAGCTTTTCCTTATGTTTACATGTGAAATTAGGTTATGTTTTTCTGCAAAGGCATTGCTGTCATCCCAATCTGGATTTAGTCATTTCTGTGCGGCAGCATCTTGCTGTTTTCTCAGGACAATGTTGGCATTGTTCAAGATGGATATCTTCTGTGGATGGTGCCAAAAGTTGTGGTGGGGTAAACAGGTGTCATCCCATCCTGACACTCAAAGCTCAGCCCCTCTTTTCTCATCCCTTCTCACAAAGATGGAATCTTGTCTTGACTCCCCATCCTCATCAACTGACCACCTACCCTGGCCACCTACTCAGTGAAGCTCCTGCACTTGGTTGGTGAAAAGCTGCCTCTGATTTTTGTCCTAATTTAGGATCATTTTGGGGGTCAGTAGCTGAAGTATTGTGAACACAGATAGTGCCAGAGCATGCACTCCAAGGGTATGATAAAAAATACAAAAGCAATTGATTTCTTAAAGGAAAAAGACATCCCTTTTATTTCCAAGATGTTCCTAATTTTCCGCTGCTCTGTACTACAGAGCGGCACTGTTACAAAATTATCAATATTAATTTTGATATCCAGGCAGAGATTGTTAATAACTATGAAAATTGTTTATTAACATTAAATCTCACCAGAAAACTTATTTACAAGGTTCAAAACGCACGGTTTGGAAATTTACACACAGAGGGAAGAGGCAAAACTGGACCACTTTAAGAGGTAACCAGCAAACGCAAACATTTTACTGGAAGAGAAGGTTTTAGCGGTCAATATATACCGCCTGTGGTTAGTTATCCTGCTTATCCTCTAGATGGATGCAGGAAGCTCCTTTCTGCTTATGGCAGAAGGCAATTAGTGATTACAAGAGGCTTGAAGTATTTGCTCACAAAATATTATGGGACAGTACCCAAACACATGGTGGGGTTGCTATCAGTGGTCTCAAAGCTGTTAGAGGCTTTGGAGTTTCCCCAGGCTTCTGGGTCTTGGAGAAAGGAGGCAATCTCTGACCCGGTCTTGACTCTCTGGATGATCTGTGTTATCTCCAGGACTTCCCGTCTTGGCGGGAGGCTTTCAGGTGCAGGCAGGAGGTCTTGTGATGTGCACTGTCAGCATGATGTCACGCTGGCTGTGCAGGCTGAACGTGTCAAGGTATTTAGAGCCTGTGCCTGGTAAACCTTTGAAAGGCAGTTTCTAGGCAGTTCAGGATGTAAGGCAGCACAAATACAATGGCAGAGAGCAGATACAATGGCAGAGCACACATATAATGCCAGAGCACACATTATGCTCCCTGCTTATCTCCTTTTATCCATACAGCCCAAGACTAATGGGCCTTTGGACACAGAGTAGCCAATCAGAATGGCAATTAGCCAAGCTTGGCCATATTAGGTGAAGTCATAGGGTTGCTTTGCCCAAATTTGGGCAGAGCACAGCCTTGCACAAGGCAACCGTGTATACCGTGTTTATGGCAGGGCTCAAAACAAGTCTGGGCAGGCCACAGTCCTCAGACTCAGTGGATCCAGATTCTTTTGTCTTCTTTCCCACGATTGCTTCTCCCCAAAACAGAGGGAAGGAGAGCAGAAAAAAATGTCTGGGCAAGCTATTTTGGCCTGCTTAGGCCTACCACGACAGGCACTACATCCATTCTAGAGGTTGTTTCTGCTGTAGGAAATCAAATTGAATTTGGTTCTTGCCTCCATAGAAAAAGTCTTCTCTTTTTTCTTTTTTTCTTCTTTTTTGGTTGGATGTTAAGGAGTGAGCCAGTAGCTCATTCTCCTTGTTTGCCTTTCTGTCAGCAACCTGCTTACCAGCTGTGTGGCATATACCTTGGCATGAAGAGACTGCACTCTCTAGACGATGTATCTGCAAGTTCTTGCAAGGGTAGACCACATACACAGATGCTGGGTGCTTCAGATATTCAGTGAGGGAGCTGCAAGCAGGGAAGATTTTTGCCTAGCATCAGGATCCAGGGACAATGTAGAGTGCAGGTCTCAGACAGCAGTCTCAGCCAAAACACCCTGCCAGCAGCAGAGTTCTACAGGAATGGGGAATTACGAGAATATCGTTCAGACAGCAAGGAAAGGGCTAGGAACAGCTTTAGGAATATGATGCTATAAAAATACTGGTAAATGCTCTCCTTCGTGACAGTCTTAAAGGAATGTTGATCCACTCACTTTGCATGTGTAGAGATGCCATCTGAAACTAGTGATAGCACAGGCAGTTGCCTTGGAGAAGGATGGGTGTAGATGTGTAATCAGACTTAAGTCACTCAGTGAACTGAATTGAGAAAGGAAAATATGTTGTGCTACAGAGAGGGGAAATTTCTACCTCTCTTCATGCTGCTGTTTTCACTCATATTGCCATGGGACTGTTTATTTGCATGGTGGATAAAATTGCCAGATCAAGAGAAAAAAAAAAAGAAGGACCAGGAGAAACTGTTCCTTCCTTCCCTTATGGGGTGTTTGTGAGAATTCTGCAGAGTGAAAATATGTGACAAAATGTATCTCTCACCATAAACTGAAGTTTGCCATAGAACTGATGATATCCATGAGCAAAACATCTGTGTCAGCCTGAAAGGATGGGCATTCCTCTTAAATTTGGTCTTCACCTCAGGGTGAAAATAGGCTGTGCTTCTTAAAAGCATGTTGGCTACCAGAGAGCTAAACCTCAGGCTCCTAGCTTATTTTCTTTTTCTTCATCTGCCAGAGACGTGTCATTTAATTCTCTCACCCTGAGTACAGAAAGACTGACTCTGAACTAGTGCAGCCCTAGGTGATGAGGTCAGGATTGCTCAGAATGAATTTGGTGAAGTAATAAAGTCTTGAAGGAAAAATAAAGAAGAAGAGAACAGTAGGAGGTATGAACTAGGTACTCTGTTACTAAGTCTCTTCTAGTTCCAGAAAGCTAAATGGATTTTCTTAGTCTTCATGACTGCAGAGGCTTGAGTGATTAAATTTATAAATGCTGAAAAGCAAGCTAGGAAAATAGTTTCTGCTATTACATTTTCCTTGAATTTAGTAATTCCTTGCAGATTCTGTAGCAGGAAGCTGGTAGAAATGGCAATTTTCTTGCTCAATTTAAGGTTCACATCATTCAAAAGTAAACAACTTGATCAAGAGTGAAGAAAGAAACACATGAGAGAGTCTAGTTAATTTAAATAAAAACACACTTCGACCCTGCCCTTTATGCTAATTTCCCCATACTGGTTTTTCACATGCCACATTGATGCAGAGTAATCAAATTTACATAACTTGAAGAAAATGCTGAACACATTTCTGTATTTGCACATGTTAGTGATGCATGCAGGAAGGGCTGAAAATATCTCATCTAAGAGTCATAGAATCATAGAATTGTTTCAGCTGAAAAAGAACTCTAAGATCATTGAGTCCAGTCCCTGACTTAACACCACCATGACCATTAAAGCATGTCCCAAATTGCCATCTCCACACATTTCTTGAACAATTCCAAGGATGGTGACTCCCTGGGCAGCCTGTTCCAATGCCTGACCACCCTTTCAGTGATCTTTCTTTTTTCATAATACCCAATCTAGACCTCCCCTGGCACAATTTGAAGTCATTTCTTCAGGCCTGATACTAGGGAGAAGAAACCAATACCCACCTCACTACAACCTTCTTTCAAGGAAGTTGTAGAGAACAATGATATCTCCTCTCATCTTTCTTTTCACCAGACTAAACAATTCTAGTTGCCCCATCCTCACAGTTGCCTCATCCTCCCAGTTGGCTCATTTTCACGAGACTTGTTCTCAAGACTGTTAGCCAGCTTCATTGCCCTTCTCTAGATATGCTCCAGCACCTCAATGTCCTTCTTGTAGTGAGGACCCCAAAACTGACCACAGTATTTGAGATGGAGCCTTACCAGTGCTGAGTACAGGGGCACAACCACTTTTCCCTATTGCTGACCACACTATTCCTGTTCCAGGCTAGAATGCTGGCCAGGAGTTGTCTTTGTTGCTGTTAGTTTTAAATATGCCCATGCTTGAGAGCAAAGGAAGAGCAAGGATGATTGCTGTTAGATAACAGACTTTAGATTACCATTCACTGCTGCGATCTTCTGTGGGGAAGATAATGCAAAGTTGTAATATCACTATTTCACTCCTCTAAAAGATTTAGAAGTCCCAGGCTGCTTGTTCTGTGTCTGCCTGAGGCCGTTTTACCTGTAATTGCTTTGGGCTTTGGCTTGGTGAGATACAGCTCTAAATTTCATTGAGGCTGCAAGGTTAGTAGTTTTGGAAGGATGGTTTGGGGAAGATCATCTAATCCGATTTATCTGTCTTCTTAACCTAGCTGTACATTATAGATAGGGAGACTGCCAGTTTTGTCCAGAACAGCTTGCAGTGCCAGGCTGCTATTAAAAATGGGTCAAACCCAGGCAAACAGTGTAACTACAGCAGTATTCTGCACCGTGACCCTCCATGTAAAGTATTTTATTGATCTTTAACGGAGGCACACTGGCCTCGTTATTCTACACACAATAAAACATGAATTTCTAAACCTGGGTGCTGGTGAGAATAGGATATCCTCATAAAGTGCAGCCTAGCTGTTTATATGTCTATGTATCCTATAAAGCAAGGGATAAACACCTTTGCTTTTGCATTTTGTTTGGAAGCCAGAGCCAAAATGTTACCCAAGGAGATGTGATAGCTTGCAAGAGGTATGGGAGATGTGTTGCTTTTTGCTTGAGCTGGCCATATAGACATGTAGAAAGCTTCTGAAGATCAGAGAAGACAGAGCAAACTTCCTTGGTTTACTACCTTAGTGATATAAAACCTCTAAAATATTTTTGTGGTTCCAGAAGATGTCCTTGGAACAATCTGCAGTATATAGTACAAAATTAGCTTACATGAGTGAGACTTTTACCTGTGCTCATATAAACTTGGCAGTAACAATGAAGTTGTGATCTGTGCTGTGTCTATCAAAGGCAAGTGTCTTGCAGCCAAGTAATGATGAGAACAGCTCCAGCTGTTTGGAATATGCATGTGAGTGGAGAAGTCAGAAAAGAAGGAACTCCTGTTCCATTCTATTCAGAGTTAAGATTTTTAGTTCAGTTGAGAGACTCACCTCCCCCAATAGCTCTGTCATATCCATCCTAAGATACTGTTAGTATCCTCTTCCCATGTTTTCAAACACAGTCATCTGACTGATCCTTCTCTCCAGATACAGCTCCTGACTGAAGTTGGAGTGGATAGAGATGGTGTAGAAATGGATTAATGTCCTCTGATTTCAGGCACTGAGCTCCATTATGTCTCCTCTTCAACTGCCTTCACACCAAAGTGATGGTAGAAGTGTGTGAAAAGTCTTCTTTATGCCTTCACCCTCCTGTCCCTATAATGTGTTCTGTTGGACAGCCTCTACATCTTGATTATTTACATCAAGTTTTGCAGTTCTTTTTTTTTTGAGAGAATTATGGGACATCTTTATAAGGTGCTCAGGTGACTAGCCAGTGCTGGAGAGATTCTATATGTGTGTCTCTGTCTTTCTCTGTCATATAATTTTCCTCTGTATCTTCAGATTTTGATGAGATGTGGAAAAGAAATTTTCCTTTGAAGCCTCTAAACATTTCACTGGTAGTAAAAGCCATTTCTCATCCTTCTCCAGTCAACATTTTGGGTTCTTAATTTCTGATCAGGGAACAGTTTTGGAATGAACAATAAGAATGGGCATCAGAGTTGTAAAAGGGAGCTACACAACTGAGACGGTGCTAGCATGCATCTTGCTGTGCAGGAGATTCCCTAACTCTCTGAATATGAACCATGAAGGGTGGTTGATACTATAGGAAGTGAGGCTGATGTTAGATTTCTGCTTCTGAGTGGAGTAAAGACCACATGGGGACTACAAGAGAGGTCACTTCAGTGCCTTACTTGGTGATTTTATGTCATATGGATTGTAAAGCTCGTGATATTGCTGTGTACAAGGAGAAGAAATCATGTGTGTTAATGGCCCTCTTCTGTGCCTTCTAATACACAAATAGGGAGTTACATAGGCACAGGCCTGGGAGGGGTCTCAGACATGCAGCTTCTGGTGCAAAGATTTTACTGCTGCTACAGTAGATACTTGCAGAGGTTGTCACTCTCCAGATTAAACCCATTTTTAGGTTTTGTGGGTGTCCCCCCCCACCTTTTTCTGTCAGCAGCTCCATATAGCATCTCCTCACTGGTGGAATAAATCTGATAAAAAATGTAGTTGTAAGCAGCAATGATTCTATCTTAGTGAAAGAGATTTTATCCATCAGAAAAAAAAAAGTCTTGTGCCTGGGCATAATTTTTCAGATATGATGAATAACAGCATAGTATGACCCTCAGTCCTAAGAATTTAATTTAAAAGATCTACTGAACATATCAGATACACTCAACTTTTTCTCTCATATATATATTTTTTTTTTCCAAAGACAGAGTTTGGTTTATAGACACAATCTTGACAAAAATCTGCCACAGGCAAATTTCAACAAAAGAACAACTTCAAACACATACAATTAAGAATTTATGAAAGGAAACCCAACAGAAAATTACCCAGGCATTCACAGGGCATAAAAATTGACACCAAATAACATTTAACGTGGGAATGCCTGTAAATGGAGTTGTGGCCCCTTCCAGTGTAGTGTCAAAAGGAACTTTATCTGTGGAAGCTCAGTGGGATCCCTCCATCATGTCTTTTCTTGCTATAAATAAATTATTTTGTCAGATACGGCAATGAGAACAACTCAAAATGGAACAAAGACCACCAATAAATCAAGCTATATTCAGATTTCAAGCAGAAGCACTAGGTCATTAGGTTTCTTCAGACTATTGAGTGCAGGATTTGTTCATTTTATCACAGAAATGAGAGGTGCTGTACCATCAGCAAAGACAAAATCACTTTTAGTTTGTTGGCACAAACAGCCACCATACATGCCTCAATAGCAGGTGATGGTGAATCTATTTAACGTTACTCTGAAGCCATTTTTATGTCTGGAAGGAAATTTCAGCCTGCCTGCATCCTGTTGTTTCCTGATTTACTCACTTGTTCAACAGCCACGGTTGGATTTTCTCAAAGATGTTAAGGATGCAAACTCATGTAATTGCCTTCAGCAGCTCTGAAATTAACTTAAGCCAGTGCTTTGTTTAGAGAAAAACATCTGTGTCTAGACCATTATCTGTTTAAACACATGAATGGCTGGCTTCACAAAGAGATGGCTGTGCAGCATCACTTGCATTGCACTGTCTGGGTTATTTCAGGGGGCGTGTTATTTACAGAGAGCAGGACCAACACGTGGAGATGACTAATAGAGTTGACACAGGCCAAAATCAAGCATATTTGTGATACAACTGTGATGTTACATGGACTACTGTAATCTGAGGAGTTGGGTGCTGTGTGGCTGGCTCTCCTGGTAACCCTGTGCTTCCACATCAGAACAGAACAAGAAACATTTGAATACTTGTACATTTGTTATCTTCCACTGAAATGCATATCTATATAGGAAAGCATGTCTTTCATGTTCAGTTAGGTCCATGGCACAGTGTCCTTGCTGTGATAGTAGTCCAAGAATTTGATTACGTCACATTCCTGCATCTTCAGAGTGCAGGAACTTGGGCTCTTTCCACCTATTCTGCAGAATTAAACAATAGTGGGCGTTGGAAGTGACCTCTGGAGATTATCTAGTCCAACCCCTCCTGCTAAAGCAGAGTTCCTCAGAGCAGGTTGCCCAAGATCACACTGTCTAGATGGGTTTTTAATATCTCCAGAGAAGAAGATTCCACAGCTGCGCCTGGCAGCCTGTTCCACTTCACTATCACTCTCAAAGGAAAGAGGTTTTTCCTTATGTTTAGGTGGAAATTCCTGTGTTCTGTTTTGGGCAAGTATCCCTTTGTCCTGTCACTGGCCATCGCTAAAAGGAGTCTAGCCTCACCCTCTTGACCTCCACCCTTTCGATACTGATCAGCATTGAGAAGGACCCCTCTCCGTCAGAGGATAAACACCCTCAGGTCAAGCATTTAACCATATTGGTGCATGAACTTATTCCTCAGCAGTTTCAGGACTTTACTCTTGCCTTTGCTGGACTTCATCAGATTCCCCTTTGCAGCCCAGGATGCTTGGCATTGTGCAGTATAAATGCCTCTGCGTGTCCTAGTTAGCATACTGGTGAAGATGAAAGGACACCTCTGTCACTTTAAATGAAACATTAGAATACCCCAAGGTTTTTTTCCTCGAGTCCATTAATACATGCTTTTGGCACTAAAACACTCCACCAGATAAGTTAAGTGTCCAAGGCACATAATAATTAGTCAATAAAACACCCCCAGAGCATCTTAATCCTATTAAAAGGGTCTTTTAAAGTGTAAATTAATTTTTAACCTCGTTTTAAATGATGATTTTCTTCCTGTAACATACCCTTTCTCTGGAGATAACAGATCCCAGGGAAGCAGAAGGTGAAACAAAGACAGACTTTAATGTCCAAGATCTCAATCTTCTGTTTATATGTTTAAAAGGTACTTGACTATTGCTGATTTTCTGTAGGCTTCTAATTCCACCGTTTCACTTCCTTCACCGCATAATTTTCCTTGTCTATAGCTAGATCATGGTGTTAATAATAATGAATTCATTTCATAATGTAAGGTTTAAGCAACTGCAGAATATCTTGCTTCTAAATGCAGAAATTATACACTTTTTTTAAAAAAAAATAAAGAGATAAAGAGTTAAATAAGTGTTTCCAGATGCCTGAAAATCTCCCCAGCTAGAGTGTCTAAATGTGATTGCAGATGTTAAATATTACCCATTTTCTCTATGCCTCCTTCACTGTTCCTCCAAGACAGATCTATAAGCAAAGAAGCAAAAAGTAAAACACATTATAAGTGATTTTACTTTTCTTTTTTTTTTTTTTTTTTTTGTTACCTCATTCCTCCCCACCTCTCTCATGCATTCTTGGGTAGAATTCTCATTCTTCTGTGGTGCTTTGGCATTGCTTCCACTGCAACGTCCACTGGAGTCATACCATCAAAGAATACTTTTAGTTGGGAAAGAGTTCTAAGTTCATTGAGTCCAACCACTGATTTAGCACCACCACAGCCATTAAACTATGTCCATAAGTGCCAAGTCCTTCCAGTTCTCCAGTCCTGCAGCAAAAAAGTCCTCCAGTCCTTTCTGACAACCTTGTTTCCTCTTCAGTCTTTGGGGATTTGAGACCTTTTAATATCTTTGGAAGCTTATCCACAGCAAGACAGCAAAGATCTTTATTTCTCAGGTACAGCTCACTGAAAAGGTTTGGATAAATCCAGATTTAGAGACCTGAACATCTCCCTGAATCCTGGTGCATATTTTCTCCTGTATCTTTCAGAGACTTTGGGACAGGTCAATAATGTGTTGTAGCAACTGCCATTTCTTCTTTCAACCGGACCAACAGAAGCACTTGGATTGTTTTTTTACTCTTAACTTTTCATTAGGAGTTAAAGCTTAGCTTATGGCCAGGTGAAAGGACCATGTGCATTGTTTGAAGTGAAATACTCATGTAGGTCTAAGATTGATATCTTCAGTAATGTCTGTTAGTTGGGAACTTGAGCTTGGCTTTCTGATTCTCCAATCCAACCTTACGTCAGTTCATTCTCTGAGTCCAGTCTAAACTGAGGCTAACATCTCTATAGGCTCTAAATACTGGGAAGAGAAGACCTTGTTAGAACTCTGTTCCTCTCTGCAATGTGGATGCAGCTGTACCATAGAATCCTTAAGGCTGGAAAAGGCCTCTAAGATCACCAACCCAATGCTACCATGACCACTAAACCATGTCCCGAAGTGCAATGATCATGAAATGTTCTTAAAATCTGGATCTGAAGCACAGCTCCCCAAACCAGCATGAACACCAAGCTACCTAGGAAATGGTACCTGATGTGTCAGCAAAATCAGGTCAGCTCTGCTGAGTGAACAGTGTGAAATCCTGAGTTCCACAAACTGGTGACTCTGCAGTCACATTACTGCAGTGGTATTCTTTTTTCCTTTAGATAAGATAGAATCCTTCATTATGTTGAATTAATAGAATAGAATAGAATAGAATAGAATAGAATAGAATAGAATAGAATAGAAT